>CAEGAD010045422.1:0-26364 GCA_903067055.1 Poeciliopsis paucimaculata
AGGCGTGCCTTTTTTGTTTTGTTTAAATTCTAAATGCTGGCAGTATAAAAAAAAAAAAATTTTTATTATTGTAGCGTTTAACAAAAAAAAAAAAAATTTCATTAAATAAAAAAAAAAAAAAAAAAAAAAAAAAAAAAAAAAAAAAAACTGTCACGTTTTTACCAGTGCAAAACATAATTAGCATTCTTCTCAGTTGCACTGTCCTTAGCAGCAAGGAGTTTGTGTAATGCAGCAGATGCACCATTCCAGCAGGTGTTTGCTAATTGCTGCCACTAGTCTAGAAGAGCCGAGTGGGAGGGCTCCTCTGTGAGGCAGAATCTTGAGGAGGAGCCATGTCTCCAAGGTAGCGCTAGGTTCATCCAGACATTTTTCACAGCTGAGTGGTTCCAATTGAGATTAAAGGATTGAAAGAGTCAAAGAAACTAAGAATAATAAAACTCACCAAGAAATTTTTAAGTTTGTAGGTAAGTTCAGATTATTATTTTTTTTTAGGAAAGTAATAATTTCAGGTGTTTGCTTACCCTTTCGGTTTCTTTAATGGAGGAGCAGCTGAACTGCAGCTCATCTCTTTACGTTTTGAAATCCTGAAATATATTGCAGGTCACAGTTTAGATTTATAACACTATGTGTAACACGCAATAATCCTTTACTAATAGCTCTTGAACAAACTGTACCTGCAAGGCTGTGCACGGCGTTCTTTGACAGGCTCTCTCTTCGCCTGGCCTGATTTTTTGGCCTCCTCGGAGCTGATCATGTTTGATGAGATGCATTTAGCTTGGCTTTGACCTGAAACAAAGTGATCACTCATAAGTTTCCATTCAGCCTATGGCGATCTTTTATTCCTACTGACAATTCTAATCTTGATGACAAGCGTACAGAAGCACTGACCAGATTCCACATCCTTCTCAACTTTATCCCCATAAGTTCCAGAATGATCAGCTTCCATCAGCTGATGGCCTGGTCTTGCAGGGGTGACAAGTTGAGGATCTCCTCCATCAGCACGTTTGTCTGTTCAGGACAGTCCAAAGAGTGTTACAATGAAGTGGAGTTAAGATTTGTAAAACCTCACACACACACAAAAAACCCTCTTGCATAAAGACGAGTATTAGCCACAGCTTTTACTTCACCATACAGTGGGGAGGATTCTGCTATGCCTAAAAAAATTAAAGCTCCAATAATTAATCAGATTAAACATAAATGATGAAAATCATCAATAATTTAGAAATAAATTATTTAACTAGAAAATACAAACATTTTCTGAAAGAACAAACTCAGCAGTAATTAAGTCAAAACTATGCCAAAAGACATTTCGTATTTAATGCGAAAAAAAAAAAAAAAACACAAAAAAACCCCCACTGTAAATAGTTTCTACCCAGGACTCTGTGTGGCAGTTTTACCTTCACTTGGTTAAAATTGTGTAAAACTCTCTCACCTTATGCTATCCAGTTACTATAAACATAATCACAAGCTCAGTCCAACACTGTATTTGATGTAGAGCAGGAACTGTTTAAGTATTAAGCTGTAGATGCATCCTTTGCTATAAATTATCAACTGCATGCAAGACAAATGCTATAGAATTGAATGTAGGAAATAAAATGCTTATTTAGAAAAGGGAATGAGTTATTTGATTAATTTACAAAATCAATTTTATTGATATTTTGTAAATTAATCCTTCATTTATACATAAAAAAAATCTCTTGACTCATTGTCTAATTTACGAGACATCCGTTACATCAATAATAACATAGAAAAAATTCAATCTACTTAATTCGAAAATCATCATACCTCAATAAAAAGATACAAGTGTTTGCAGACATAAATAGGCTTAAGTGTTTAAATAAAATCTGCAGAAAGTAGCATTTTTTTTAGCTGACTAATCAACAGAATAGACAACAAAATTCTCCATTGTCAAAATAATTATTAGCAAGAACAAGTATAAGGAAATGGGATCAAGTTATCTCTGCAGCACATGGAGGAAGTTTAGGACCACTGAAAAAAGAAATTTAATTAAAAAAAAGTTAAATCAAACATGTTCCTCAGGAAAGTTAGTTACACTTGAGTTTAGTTGTCACTTAAAAAGGTAGTATGGTTGCTTGGAAGAAAAATCAGCCAGGCCTAACAAAACCCCCTCCCCCTTATCAGCTCTAAAGCCATCACCCCTCCACAACACCACATGTACCCAAAATGATCAGCTTTTGTATTTGTGTGTGTCTATACATATATACCATTCTGCTGACAGATTATGGATCTTGTACAAGAACATTAAGTTAGAATGTTTAGTATTTTTAATTGTAGTTTGTCTAGGAATTTTGAATATCTTTTCACCCATTTTGAATCAGTCCACATATCTAGCAAACGTGTTTGATTGTTCAAGACAATGCAGACAGCATCACGTTTCTGAAAACCTTCCCTCTGCATAGGAGAGTTTGATCCAATTTAAAGAAGTCTGGTTTAAAATGCTCATCAACTCCACCGCCCGTTTCAGCTCAAACAGGAAGTGGCGAATTATAGAAACAAAGCAACAAAGGGTTTCCAAACGTAAACGGAGAGCCAAATCAGAATCGATGCTGGATTCAGGAGTTTCGTAGGCACTTACCAAACCAATGGTCGTCGGATTCTGCATCTAAAAGCTCCTTGAAGTCCACAACATGAGACGGAGCGTCAAAGTCGTAGAGCCCAGAAGTCTCCCCGGAGTCTGTGTCGGCCATAATCACGTCTCTCCAACAGCCACTCCAAAACAATTCAGTTCAATAGCTCTTTATCAGCCTTAATGGAAAATTAGTAGACCGAGTTAATAAATAACGATAAACAACTTTACATGTACAGCCTCTCTGCGCTCCCCCGGTTACCAAAACATGTTAGCAAAAAAAAAACCCAAAACGTAACACGTCCTCAGTATTCAAAAAATACAACTCAAAATACCGCCCAATTGTAACTGGACCACTGTAGCAAGGGTCAAACTGGTAAGAATATCCCAAAACTATATAAAAAGAAGTTATTTTCTGTCAGAGACGGTCCGAAGGACTCACCGTGTTGATCTATTCTCAAGTATCACAGTATTAAAACGCAACCGTCGGGCTGAGATGTTAACGTTTAAAAAGACCGGTCCATTTCGAACCAGCCAATGTCTGTCAGCGTAAGTCATCAACTCGAAGCTCATTGGTTAATACAAAAACGTATTACGTAGCAAATTCTACGCACTAAACGTCATAGGTCCGGCCAACTACTTCTTCTTCTTCTTCTTTTCTATTATGGCGGATCGCAAGCAACTTTAAGGTGCATACCGCCACCAACTGTACACGAGTGTGTAGCAAAATTACTTTACATCAATCAAATTCTATTTTTTTAATTTTTGTATTCTGAAGATAAATAAATAATGCTTTAATTAATCTGTAAATATCCATTATGTTTCCTTCATTTCCAAATATCCATTTAAGACTCCATTCTTGACCTGTCCTTGCAACCATTCTTCTCAATTTCTCCCTTTCACGTTCATATGTTTTACAGTTCATCAATACATGTTATACATTTTCTTTCTCTCCACATCCTTCACATTTATCATTATTTTTCCTCCCTATTAAATATAAAATGTCATTTAAATAGGTATGACCTACTCTTAATTTGATCATTATTATTTCTTCCCTTCTGTTTCTCTCATTAATTTTTCTAATTAATATTGACTTTTGTTCTTTATATAATCTTCTTCCTTTCTTATCTTCATTCCACATTTTTTGCCATTTTTCCATTTCTTTACTCTTAATAAGTGATTTCCCTTCCCCTTTCCCAAAAGGAATTCTAATCGTTATTGCCCCCCTCTTTATATATTTTAAGGTAATTATAATATTAGTTTCTTAAATATACATCAGTCTTTACTCCTATTTCATTTAAATACCAATCATTTTTCATTTTAAGACGTCTCATATCTACATTTACCTTAGGAAATACCCATGGAGGAATAACACTAATGGGATTAAACTGGGCTATTCCTCTATCCTCATACATTATAATGAATTTTCTTATAATTCACCCAAATCCATTACTCTGGAACTTTGAATATTCCCAGCAGTTCTGTAATATTGTTGAAGTTACATTTCTGGCCAACTTTCACTGAATTACTTGTTTATATAAACATTTTCTCAATAAAAGACAGCAAAGAATAAAAATAAATAATAATAAAACTGCCATCTAGAGTCTTTGGATCATATTTTAAACAATAATTTATTTTTCTATAAAAGTGACTACATTTTCTCAGACAACTCACAAATTTAAATAACTTCATGCAACTGATCATCCATAACTTTCTTACTATCATGCACCGCAGAAATAAATTGCAAAAATGTTAATTTTAATTTCTTCTAAGGGAAGAAGTACTATCGCTTTTACTGTTAAACTCCACTACTTTGCTAAACTTTATAAGTCCTCCTAAATGCTATTTAGACATGAAACCTCTGATCTGTCGAGCAAAATATGTTTGAAATTATGTAGTCTGACAAACAATACTTGATATTGTTGTTACTTTCATTTGGTTGTTTTAGTGGTACAGCAGTACAAACTGAGGGAATGTGGAAAAGATGATGTCCTTCAGTTAACATGTGGTACAATAGAATAGGTTCACTAATGTCCCATACATACAAGGGTTAAAAAAATAAAATAAAATAAAATAAAATAAATAAGAGACTGGGAGAACATTTACAGTATAGGAAAAATATAACTGCAAAGTTATTAAAGTAGAAACAACATACTCAGACCAAACGAAATGTAAAATAATATACAAAATGTGCATATGCCCAGAATGGAGAGATCAGATTGTGTATTGAAACAAAAGCCAAGCATCGGGGTTGGTATGCCACAACAATGTCTCAATAACGTGTCATGCACAATCAATTACAGCTTGACAACAGTGTTTCATGCTATTCACAAGTCAGTCTTTGCTTGATTAATACTGACCAGTACAAAAGATCTTTCCTGCCAACAGTCATCCTTATCTACAGAAACTCTAAGAATTTGGATTTACATTTAGTTTCTCTTTGGGGTCCATAAAGTATTTTTGAATTTGAATTTGAAGGGCGGCTTGCAGGTCATTAAGTTCTGGGATACAAAGTTACGAGCCTCTAACAGCAACTCAGCTGATCCTAGAGGCTTTCTAAGGGATTCGGGTCTGGAGAAAGTGTGGACCACTCCATTTGACGTACCTTCAGACTGCAAGTGCCGAACCCTAATGAAGCGATCTTACTGAGCTGGAACCATTCTGGTCCGTGAAGATGAAATTAAGCGTGTGTTGTTCATGCAGGGGCACAATGACAGGGTTAATGATATTATTCAGGTAGTGTGGGATTGACGCTAACATTCAAAAACGTACTGGATAGGTCTGTTTTGACTAGATACACCTGCCCATATGGTTACACTATGACCACTAAAGGCTCATCTGGCGTCATTCCTCTCCAACAATGACTGATGCATAGGGCTCTCCTTGATGCCTCCAACATTTTTGGTGGCTATCATTCCTGCTCAACACAACACTGAGGCCCATTGGTCCCCTGTCAAGCATAAATGCTCAGTTAAAACAGTTAAAGTATTTCACAACAAGAGAGCGTTGGATTAATTGACCGGTAAATCTTGCGTGGCTGATTAGTTTGTCATGCAAGACGATTTCGACCGTGTCTGGTGGTGTGGTCAAGTATACGTTGCAGTTTTTCTAGGCTGCAGACAGTGATGATGTAAACAGGTTGAATGTTTTGTCGTGGAACTTGGATACCTCTGACCTCCCTTAAATGCACCTGAAGTTGCCTGCCGTTTATCATCCAGCTTTGCAAGCTCCAGCTCACAATAAAACCCTGCAGATGATGACTGCATTCAGCCAAAGAAAATCCACTGCTATGCCTTTCTGTAACTCTCCCATTTTCTCTGTGTCTCTGTTGCAACCTGCTGATGACACTTTGTGACATTCTGAGCTCAGAAGCTACTTCTGTCTGAGAACATCCTGTCTGCAGCCTCTCAACGTTGAGCTACTGTTAATCAGTTGTTAGGTGTTGTCTTTGTCTCATTGTGTCAAAATGTCAACAGGATGATGAGGACTGTCTCAATGGCAATTCTGATTGAACCAGAAAATTTATGGGCGAGTCATAGATCAAACACTCGTGACTTTTGTTGTTAATCTCCTTGTTAAAGAACAAGTTGTGCAAAAAAGTACCAACACACTGAACAGTTGGATATGTGCAATAAAAAGTACAAAGAGAGTAACTTTAAATTCACTTTTAGAGGTTATTGTGCATTTTAGGTTCATCTTGAAATGTCCCCAAAAAGCCAAATAATTAACATTTTGTACATATAATACATAACACTAATATGAATATAATGTAAGAATTGTTATGTTACAGATACAATTATTTTGGTACAGTGGTGCAGTTGGCAGCACAAATTTAAATTTGAAGGGCGGCTTCAAATCTCCTTGCAGCAAGAAGGTCCTGGGTTCAATTTCCGGCACGGAGTTTGCATGTTCTCCATGTGCTTTCGTGGGTACTCTCCAGGTACTCCAGCTTCCTCCCACGGTCCAAAAAGGTGTGTGTATGTGTGTGTTAGCTGGAGACAGGCACCAGCACCACTCCTGACTACAACAGTTCTTGTGGTTTTCAGTTTAACTTAAATAACCATGCCACTTTTCATTTTTATAATAGTCTGAACCAAGGATTGAGGAAGCTAAATAAAAAAGTGACCAGTGTGTAAATGTCCTAAAGATTTCACTTTGAGAGAATGGTGAAACTTTGAAAGAAATAACACATGGCACTCCCATGAGATTAATAGAAAGTTGTTCGTGTATCAATGGGTTGGATTTCTTATCACGGGACTAGGAGTCAACCAAGAGAGCAACACAAAAAACTCAAAAATATAAATTAAATCTTGGTGAGGTTCAGTTGAAATCTAATTCTATTGTACACAATGAAGCTGCGTTTACATTCAGAACAGTCAGACTGGAATAAATCCCTTAATTCAACTAGGCTTGTGCAATGTTTTTGCATCCCAATACAACCCAGCAGTGATTTACCAACTCAGTATAGCAACTTTTATATTTTTTTGTTGTTGTCCTCAGACAGTAAAAATGACCTCCTGTATTAGAAGGCAGGTGCAAATACTGGGAAGTGAAAAATAGAATAGAATAAAGAAAACAAAATAAAGTAAATAAAGTTTTGTGAGCTTACGGAAAACATGATGATCAGAATCCTTGTCTCTGATTGGTCAGTCTACCTATCAGTCTGGATTTCTCGCTGTCCCATTGGCTGGAAGATTAAATTGTGGGCAGGGACGTTGATGACACATCACCGGGGCGGGACTATTGTGTCTAACAGGAAAACTACAGAAAGGCAAGTATCTTCTCCTAAAACCATCGAACTTCTCCTAATTTATTGAGCAGAACCACTCTCTAGTCGGGCGCTTTGTACACCAGGACAGCAGCTGGACTCGGACGCGTTTAAATGAGTTTTTTTTCACTCCAGGAAAAGGCCGAACAACTACCCAAAGTTAACATGCTAACAGTTAGCTTCTTGTGATTGCCTGACACTTCCGTAAAAAACACAGAAATAGTCCTGAACGTCATAGTCACATTCAGGTCGGATTGAACTTTTTTTTAGTAAAATCCCAGCTGTCTTTCAATATAGAGACAAAGACAAGCTGCCACTTCATGGCGCATTTTGGCATTTTTCTGTTGCGCCACATGACTTCACCGGTTAAAAACATGTTTCATGTAAGACAGCAGCTCAGTTCAGTCCGGAAAACATCCTGTGTGTTTTCATGTACAGAGAACTGAACTGAAATCGTTTTAAGTTACAAAAACAAAAACAAAGATTTTTAGAAATATGTTCGGAACCATCATCATGATTTACTTGGGAAGAAAAGCATTAAAATAGTACACATGTTTTTTCGATCGTTGGTTACATGTAGTTGCAATTTTATTGTTCAAATAATCATAGTTGTGCAAACAATATGGCTTTAAATGAAGATTTCTAATTGATTTCTCCTACTTCAAAATCACTTCTGTGCAAAAGTCTCCATCTCAATTTCTGTAATAATATGTTGTTAAGAACATAACGACCGACATCCTGCCTGTGCACAATATTGGAAAGACTCCAAACTACAACCCACAATAGCAAAAATAATAAATAAAAAAAACATTTTTTTTTAGTCTCCCATCAGTCAGTTGGAGCACAGTTGCTCCAGACATGTTCACATATTTTAGACACACTGCTGATATCTGCAAATGATGATCCAAATGAGTGGGAGCTGAAAATTATATTTCAGTGGGCAGAATTATTGATGAAGATTTAAAGAATAAATAAACATCTGACTGCTTATGTACTGGATATGTAGCAACAAGACAGAGTTTCTGTACACTTTATATTAAAACAAAACGATTTGCTAATCACCTGATTCATTTTCTATATTTGTAATACACACAATATGTCTTGTACATTTCCACTTTGCTGTAAACCATCCTGAACTTGGTCATCTCATCACGTTTATCTTGTTGTCTTACCAGATGGCTGCGATCAGAAAGAAACTGGTGATCGTGGGTGATGGAGCCTGTGGGAAGACATGTCTGCTCATAGTGTTCAGCAAAGATCAGTTCCCTGAGGTCTACGTTCCCACTGTGTTTGAGAACTATGTGGCAGACATCGAGGTGGATGGTAAACAGGTGAGCTAACGATTTGTTAAAGTGTGACAGTGTTTGTATATTTTCAATTCAAAAGATACTCGATTCATTCCAAAGAGAAATGAAATGCTGTTATTGCTCATAACAGCATTTGTTTGTCCTTTCTTGTGGACGACTTCATTGTTGCTTCATTTATGCTTCAACACGAAGCATAAATACCTTCATTATTTTTAGCACCTTCATTATGTGGGATATCAGGACAGCAGGTCAATAGTCATCGAGGACCGATGGGTGTCCCGATTGTTGGCTCTGTCCAAACTTCCATCCAGCTGATCCGCCTTGTTTTTGAAGCTTGTGATCTTCTTCATCACAGACCACACATCTGTCATATCGTTTTGTTGGACCTGCTTCTTCCTCTTTACTGGCTCTAACCTTGAGTGAAACTTGAGTATGCTCCTCAATAATTCCCTGTTTCCCTCCCTGAGGGCTCTTCTTTTTTTCTTGTTTAGCAGTTCGGTTACACAGCCAGCCATGTCATTGATGTCATGTCCATGTGGTTGGCTCCATGCATTCCCATCTATAACATCAAAAAACCCCGCCAAGGCTTCTTCTTCAGCTTCCTGTGACTGTCTTCTCACTCCATCATGTCTTCATTACAGATTGTTTCTGAGCAAGGGGTGTATATTTTGAGCAGGGATCAAGATTGTGAGCTAATTTGCCAAGACGAGGTCTTGTTTTGGGGATGCATGAATCCATGACATTTGCATAAAACCAATCCAACATTTAGTTTTCTCTAGAGCGGCTAGCAAACCGTTGAGCCATTGGAAGTGTAGCAGAGAGTGAGACATGGTTTAAATCATCACCTTTAGCCACAAACACATTGAGATGTTTTGTACAAGCTTGAAAGCCTGTAAGCTGATGACATCACATGAAGTGTTGCTGACAGCTGATGGTGGAGTAGTTGCCAAAGTAACATGGGTAAACTCGGCTAGCAAGTAATATGAATGAAGCCTTACTAATAAAAGTTTAACATCCAGGCTGCAGAGACGACTCTTCACAGGATCCTGTCCTGGATTACACAGTCTGTGGCCTCTGCTAATTCACCTCCTTTGCTTTTGCCACTCCTCTTTAAATCTCTGTCTGCCTCGATGGTCAGAGAACTGTTGGAGTCTGGGATACCATCCTGTAGCCACGTCTCAGTGAAACATATACTACCGCATAGCCAGTGTACTGGCTGGATCCTTGTTAGCGATTGGAGTTCATCCAATTTGTTTGCCAAAGATCCTACATTCCCAATTTTAATGGATGGAAGAGATGGTTTGGACTTCCTTGGTCTCTGCATCATCCGCCTATTTGTCAACTTATCTGATTTGGGGTTGCATTTGAGGTATTATTTGAAATGTCTATCAGCTGCTCGTTGCAATGTGTTTACATTGCAACACCTCGTTGCAATGTAAACACCTCGTTTCAATGTAAACACCTCGTTGCATTGTAAACACCTCATTGCAATGGCTACACATCACAAAAGTCCAACACCAGAGGGAGTCGTCGTTTCAGCTGGAAAAGGAAGAATTTGATTTTAAAATAGAAATATCAGAGCGATAGTAACTGAGTTAGTCCAACATGCTAAATGAGAGCGCTTGAACAATTAAAATGAGTTATTGAAAAGCTTTAGTTCCAACCCAGATAGCAAAACGTGCTATCTGGGTGAATCAGCGTTGAAACGTTAGTTAGAAACGTTGAATCCATGTCGAAGCCTGACACTGAAACAATATGAAAGTGGTCTGTGATTTACATGTTGAATCGACGTTAGTGTTGAATCTGTGGGTGATTAACAGCCTTCTGCAGTTCTGGCTGCAGAAGAGGTCATGCAATAGAGGCACATCATAATAAAAAATGAAAAACAAGTTATTCCAAATGTCTTAAAGCCCACCTGCAGCAGCCAGCCCTAAACTTCTTTGTCCACCACATGCTCTCCCAGACCAAACACTAGGCCCCGTCCTACTTTTAAAAACTCAAGTCCCATGAAATCTTGCATGCTCAGCAGTCAATTAATCTGCGTTAGATTTAGGTAATTAACATATCGCTCAGATCAGACAAAACACTGGAAGGTCATGCTGAAGATACGGAGGATCCTAGGTCCCAGACAGTAAGTATGATTTAAAAGACCTAAAGAGGCATTCTTCTTGACTTAAATAACCAATGTCTGTCTTTGAACCCAAGGCTTGGACTAGTTTTGTGAAATGTACGGCAAAGCTTTATTAAGACAGCTGTGTGTTTGTTGTGTTGTCTCAGGTGGAGCTGGCTCTGTGGGACACTGCGGGTCAGGAGGATTACGACCGTCTCAGACCGCTCTCGTATCCAGACACAGACGTCATTCTCATGTGCTTCTCCATCGACAGTCCTGACAGCTTAGGTATGGCTTCTTACTCGTTTGTTTCCTGGATTTCTCCGCTCCAAGTAAATCGCAATTCTCCTTGCTCCTCACGTAGAGAATATTCCTGAGAAATGGACTCCAGAGGTGAAGCATTTCTGCCCCAATGTGCCCATAATCCTGGTGGGAAATAAAAAAGACTTGCGAAACGATGAGCACACCCGCAGAGAGCTGGCCAAGATGAAACAGGTCAGTGAAGCTTTCACTTCTTAAAGGAACAGTTCAAATGTCACATTTCCATTTAGCAACAAAAACATTTCACACTATGTGTGGATTACTGAATCAGATGAACAATTTTTAAGATGTATGTTTTTTTCAATGGCTTAAAGTAAGTTGAACTGCCTGCCTCTAAAGAAATCAAAGATGGACTCTAAAGCGCGGTTACTTCAGTGTCAGATGGCATCATCGGTTTCTCGAGCTCAATGTTTGCTTTCTTCAGAGGTTTTCATGTTGTTTCCTTCAGTGGTTCTTTTTGCAGCAGGGGTGCAAAAGGCTTTTCAACGGGGCAGGTTTGTTTGACACAGTGCAGTGTGAAAGTGAACCGCACCAGCTGAACATGAAACACATTTGCACTTAACAGGTGTGAAAACACCCTAAAAATGGTTCCAAAAAAACAATTCAACTGCAGTGTACCAGGTAACTTATGACTCTTTTTGCTTTGACTGAATCAAGTTTTGTTTTTCTTCTTCATGTTTTATCCAATCAGGAACCGGTGAAGACAGAGGAGGGCAGGGACATGTCAAACCGGATCAATGCCTCTGGTTACCTGGAGTGCTCAGCCAAGACAAAAGATGGTGTGAGGGATGTTTTTGAGATGGCCACCAGAGCGGCGCTGCAGGCCAAGAAAAGAGGCAGGAAGAGTGGCTGCGTTCTGCTATAGAGAGTCCATTGCCGAGTCCATGGTGGGAAGGGAAAGGCCGAGCATTCCTCCCGGGTCTGCTTCGTCACCAGAGCAGGCAGACTTAATTTGCTCTTACTGAGATGAGTCAAAAATATGGCGATGTCAGCCAAAGGGAAAAATTTACCAAGATTTATAAAAAAAGAAAAAAAAAGAAAGGGAGAATTATGAACGTAAGGCTATATGTTTAGCTATAAATTCACCATAAACATGAAAGACGATATAAGAGTACAGAAAAGGGAACATCTCAGATTGTTTCTGTTTCTGATTTTGTTTGGCTAACAGGTTTTTTTGTTGTTTTTTTTTGAAAGAAAGTATCTCATTATGAAGCATCTATAAAGTAGGTCACCATAATACTCCCACCTGTTCTGAATGGGTTCGTTTCGTATTCTCTAGGTTTCTTTATTTGGGCCTGAATTTCTGTTTTATAAAACTGTATTTGCTGGCTTGCATTTGGGCTTCAACACATAACCATGTTAATTCAGTTAGTTGAAATTATCTCAGCTACACAGTCAGAAAATTATGTTTTTATTCCTATAGACTGCAGAGTATTAAATAGTCTTTTTTTGTTGCTGTTCCAGGCCTGTGTAAACACACAGCTCTGTTAATTCAACTGTTTTTACAAAATGTTGTGTTTAGTGCAGAATCACATTCAGTTATTCAGCTAGAATTTACAGATTGCCCCTAGAAGTCATGCAAGCCTGTATTTCTCAAAGTCAATTATAAACCCCCAAATTCTCCAAATGAAAGTCACACACATATATGTATCTTTTAGTTAAAACTGAGATATTTCTATGTGTATATTTTCTGGAGAAGGAGAAATCATTCTAGATAAATATATCAAAGCTAGTAAGGACATACTATAAATATATCAAAGCTAGTAAGGACATACTATGAACTGTGTAGTGACAGCTTTTGAATACTCCTCCGCTTTTCTGTATTTAAAGACGTCTAAAAATGGCAGATATCATCTAACTTGTGTATTAACCTGTTTATTTTGCTTGAGAACTAAATTGAATGGAATATTGGCGTGTGAGGAGCAGTTTTAAGGTGGGCTGGAGAGGCAGATCTCTCCATGCTCTCCTGTCTCCTCCCATGTTGTCTCGGTGCTTTCGGTAAAATCTGTCCCCACAGTCAGCCGTCATGTTCTGCAGAAGCAGGGCTGTTTTTAAAATCGCTTAGTTGTTACCTTTGTAGGCTTTTCATTTGCAACAGAACAACTTCGACTTTGACTAACACGAAAACGGGCAAACAAACTAAAAGAAAAACCCGTCAGTGTTTCTCAGGATCACGTTGTCCTGATGCGACTCCTGCTGTTCAGTGACAGATTCTGCTGAATTGCTGAAACTCATCGACTTTGTCGTTCTCCCGTTATTTAAAATTGACCGTTTTTTAATTTCAGCTTAACGTTTTTCCTGTCTGCAAGCTAACTCGCCTCCTCTTGGGTTTTCTGTTACTTTATGTGATATTCTACTGGCTTACCTTGTACTTTGCACAAATATTAAACATTAGGTCAGTGTTGTGTTCACTCTGGAAACATTCTGAAATGCACACAGCTCCTGAGGGATTTGTAAGACAGTTGTTCCTTTATACACAAAACTTTCTTGAAACTTCTGCAGATTTTAATGTATTTTAAAGGAAATAAAATCAACAGAGAAAGGCACTATGGTTCGTTCTCATTTGGTTTGTTGACAAGATGATTTCAAGTGAAAGATATTGTTTTCTAAAACGGTAACAGAGCTCTCTCATAAAAATGGATCAAGATGTGGGAAAGCAGATGAAGTGGTCTGGTTATCACCAGTGCCTGTTTTCCAGTGATTTAAGTGAAGACCACATTATTCGTTTACATCCAAACATGACAGAGACCCAAAAAGATTTACAAATATGAGGTAAAATATTTGTTCTGTGAATATTTTCCACCCATTTGTCCCTGTGCTGTACAGAATATCCATGTTTAGAGGAGGCAACAAGTTTGATCCAGTTTTGTAGTAGTAGAGAATAAAAATGGTGTGGTTGTCTTTACAGTGTCAAAATTGTGAGGAAATACTTTAAATCTATGTGATGTTGGTAAATATCGGTCATCAGCCCCAATGTACATGTTTGTGCATCCCTATTTAATAGGCTACCAAACAATTGTGAAGCAGCTCATTGCAAAACAGTTTCCTCCACAAAACTTGCTAAGCCTGGTGATGGGGGCACTGGGGCAGTTCACCAGCCGGCTGCCATCTTTCTGTATTAAAAAATTCTGTATTGACAGGAAATGTGAAGATGTTAGACCTGGTTAGGCCTTGTTGACAATACACATTACATCTATAGAGTCTTAAAAGCAACAAACAAAAAATACAAGTATATCTTTTCCGCGGCTGTTAAAATGGAAGACTTAACAGTCCATTTCATTTATTTTTATGATTGAGTTTATTTATTTTGGATATTTAAAATGTCTTCCAGTTCCAGTGTTACATATTTTTTAAAACTAAAGTTTGATCATTGAGAGGGTGCGCGTGCAATATTTATCCATTAGTCATAAATATTGTCTCAAAACGACAGTATCTATCGCAATCGTTTCAAAGACAATTAATCACCCAACAAAATTAGTTATTGTGACAGGCCAGTCTTCTGGAAACATTTCATCATCAAAATCCAGTGTTAAAAACAAAGAACATGACACAGATTGAGAAAACAAAACTGGCTTTTAAACAGCTGGAACCAAAACAAACAAACAAACAAACAGGAGCTCATTTATTTCAGATAATGTTAAACATTTATGATTTACAGTAACTTAAGGCTGTGTTAAAAGGACGAGTCATTTCGGAGATGACAAGAAGAAAAGGCTGAAGAGGAGGAAGGAGAGCTGGGTGAAGTCTGGTCCATAGGAGATCTTCCTCAGGTTGGGTTCTTAATCCCTAAATAATGAGCAACATCTCAACTTCACGACTTTGACCCATTGTATAAACACCTCTGAGGACCAAGACTGTCCAGTAAAATTCTAACTAGAACCCATCTGATATCTTCTCTTTGTACAAAAGACTTCCAAGAGTTGAAGTAGACTGGATCCGTCCCAGTTCTGACGCCCAGTCTGGTGTTATCAAGTGACCAACTCCCCTGAATCCTCGGTTCTGAGTTACCGGGCTCCAAGATGGCCTCTGCATTTACGGAAGAGGTGATGACTCCATCTTTGGTCTACAATGTTTGATGGAGTCCCGTTACAAATTCCTGATAGTACGGTTCTGAAATGAGAAGCGTCGTCATGTGTCAAATACGTGGCTGAATTCATTTAACGCAGCGGCGGCCGTTAACAGCCACAAACCTGTGTCCGGCTCGATGAGCGAGTGTCGAATGAGAAAGTCCAGGATGACCATGGCAGAGTTGGGCTTGAAGTCATCAGTGGCCAGCAGTTCCTTCACCTGAAACAAGACAAAGTGAGCTGAAGAGGCTCTGGGAACGCGGGTCCACTAGAGAACTGACCTTCTCTATGGGCAGCAGGTAGAAATCCTGAACTTCTCCATCTCCTACGCAGGGCACAAAGTCCAGAGGAAGTTCTAAATCGAAGACAAACTGGCTCTCTGGAAACACCCCCTCTTCATCCTCATAGGTGTAGCTGCCGTAGGCATTCCAGTATGTAGAGAAGGAAATTTTAGATGTCTGGGAACCTTCATGAAAGTAAGCTACTTGGATGATAACAACAGGGAGAAATCCTGGCAGAAATACAGGATGTGTTTCTCAATGCTATGATGTAATCAAATTGACCCACAGTAGTTTTATCAAGCCAATAATTTCAGCTCTATTCAGGATTTAAACATGTAAACAGGCAAACATGTTTTCCTCTCAGAAAGCCCTGGGCAAGACACTAGGTTGCTGACTGCACATTGGTGTGTGTGTTTGTTTGTGGATATGAATGGGACCGTAGTGTAAAACTTTGAGTGCTAGGGCTGCACTGACTGTAGTCTTCCAGCCGATCACCAATCTTTAAAAAGCCTCACCTGACAATTTGTATTTTGGCCTAAGCAGATTGTTTTGTCGTAAAAGTCACTAAATATGGTGACTAAGGTTGCATAAATGGGGTCACTGTAGTTTACCCACGCATGTGCAGATGTGACCTGATGTGACCTGTCAGTCAGCCCCTTTCGCTGCCTAGCAGAAGGGACAGCGGCTGATCTTCAGACCTTTGTGGAAGGGAATAACATCAGTTTTTTGTGTTTTGGCCGATCATCACTCATCATTGATCATCAATGATCATCAAGATTAAGAAAATATGAACCCATTTATCAGTGGGTATTTTTTCTTCAGACTGAAGGTTTTAAACCCTTTTTGTCTGCATGTGTGCAAACTAGAAAACTCAAAAGCAACAAATAGGAAACGTCAAAAGTCGGTGAATTCTTACAGAACTCTTCTTTAGTTTTTATTGGGGAAATCAGTCAAAGGGATGATGGCATGAACTCATAACTCCTCCAGTTTACTGCCAATAATCAGTAATGGTCCATCTTTTTCTGGGATTATTTGGAGAATAAAACTCACCTTACAGTTGATACTGGAGACGCCTTCACAGCGATGTCTGCCGGGATACAAGCTTCCTCCTCACACTCTTTAATCAGAGTGTGCTTGATTCCAACATCGGCAGCCAGACCACCAGCCGCCTGCGGAAGGATAAGAGGAGACTACTCAGTAGAGATAGAGTGCTGCTCAAACTTTAGAGATTCTAAAGCCTCTTTATCCTGATGTAAGATCTTAGTAACTGAGATATTTCTGTTGTGAGTCTGTGGCTGGTTAGAATTATTTTGCAGTCGTTGGTAAAGAGATGTTGTGTTTAGGTTGGGATAAAAGAAATTTACCAAGTTTGATCTACTTATTTTTTCCAAGAGAAAAGAATCAAGACCATAGCTGTCACTATTATAAATCCTTTTATTTTCAAACTTTGGGTCTGGATTTAGCGTTAGGACTTAGTTATTTATTCTTTAATATCACTTAAATATTGGCAAAAGCTTTGATCCAGCCATATTACCTTTACTGCATAGATATCTGACTTGTATATCAACATTGTTTTAAAAAAAAGTTTTTCCAGTTCACAGTATTGATCGCTTAAGTCTCCTTCTGCACCCACCATGTTGTCCAGCAGTCCAGGATACGTCTGCTTGGTGACGGACCGTCGGGCCAGCCACATGCTGATCTCCCCGCTGCCATTCACGGTGTATCCATTAATATGAACTCCGTACCTTTTAACACCAAAAATACCTGCAGAACAAGAGCGCCGTCAGGCCAGGCAGCAGCAGCAGCAGCAGGGTCCAAACCTTGGTGTGCTGAAACATACTTGTGGCTGCTCTTTCCATCCACATTAGAGGCACGTCACAGAATCTCTGTTTCACACTGTACCTCTGAAAAATAGGACTGCTTTAGATTTGACTGTGTTATTAGAGGAATCAAACTAGGGCCTTCCTGTTTAAGGTCAGATAGGAAGAGCCAGTGTGTTTTCTAAACGTCAAGATAATAAGATGAGTTTGTGTTTTGGTGTGGAAATATGTGTATCAACCCCAGGACTAAAAAAACCCAGAAAAGATGCTGGTGGAATAAATGAAATAAGTCCTGTACTGACATAGACATAGTCATATTGGTCATTGTAAAATCCTCACGTGCTACCGCGATACTAATCAAGGTGTGTGAACTCTGACCTCATCCCTCCATCCTCTGAGGCAGGTCAGAGAGCTCTCCTGTCTGAGGGCCTCTAAAACGTCGTTCACCGCCTCTGACCTCTTCTCGTAGCAGTCGAGGCTGGAGCAGAGGGAAACAGCGCCCTCTTGTGGCGGAAGGAAAACACCCGTATGTGGCGTGAGCAACGAGGCGACATGGGGAGGAATCCAGCCCACCTGGGCTCCGTCTACCTCAAACCTGAAGCATCTGGACCTGCTGGAACCTGCGAACACAGCTCTTTAAGAAACGGCCCCGTGTCGAAGAAGCGAATGTGTGGCGCTTCACTTGAATACCTGCTGAATAAAAGTTGTTCATTCGCCGAAGGAGCTGCAGTATTCTTTCGGACCAGACGCTGGAAGCCATATTAAACACAAACGTCAAACATGTATTACGTCAACAGTCAGCTGTGAGGTGCGCAGATGTGTTGGAGAAGCGTACGTCTTCTTCTTTTTCCTGAGCAAAGACTGGTAGTGCATTAATGCCACCACAAGGGGGCGCAGGTAGGGCAAACTACCAAAAGCTCAACAGAAGAAGAATAGAGGCGGAAGAGGCGAATGTTTACACAGAAAAGAAAACCGCTCAGTGGCATATGAGTAGATTAACATGAGTATAAAGATTCAACATTGAAGCCGCAGACATTATTAGATTTTATTATTTCATAGAAATATAATAAAATAGACGGGACATCTGTCCCGTCTTATTTTTGTACATTTTAAATCTAACTGGAGTTTTCATCTTCTGGTGGAAGCAGGCAAAGACTGAAGGTGAGACCCCCGTTTATTCGGAGCTTAATGGAGCCTGGAGAGAGAAGCACGGTTGCGGTGATAACTATTTAAAATGAATAATAAACCGGTGCTGAAGTTGGCATCTGTTTCGCAGCTGATTCACCAGACTAAAGGACCATTCCGCCGCGGTGAAACCTTCACAGCGTGAAGCTCGAACCGGACCTGTTTACACCAGGTACACAGTTTAGGAAACTTTTATTTTGTCGGAGACCTCTTTACGGGGTTCTGCTTAAAACTACATCGCAACTACACATCGGAATCATTCGGCACCAATGATAGACTGAAAAAACACTTTTTTAAAATTATTTTTGTGAAAATAATAGGCTGACTATTTTGTTAAATAAACTTTTTTTTGCTGACCTTTTCCCTCCATTTTCCTCTGTCTCACATTTCATCCCTCAAACACTACAGCAGTAGTGAAAGAGCTGCGACAACAGCAACTAACAAGTTAATAAAATTCCTCTTAAAAATGGTCCGATTTTACCAGGTAGGACAGTGAAGACACGCCTGGTGTAGTCTCTGGTCCAGGACTGTCTTGACCTGTGGAGCAGTTCTGTTGGGAGGCTCCTGAAGCTACTATAAGAATATCCTACCAATTCGTGAATACAGTTTGCAGCACAATCTATGTCAAGCCCCTTGTCGTTGCTTTTTGTTATGGTACATTTTAAGTCACATTTTCTCCTTCCACTCAACTTTCTATTAATATCCAGATTCTTTTGTGGCTTTCCCTCCTTTTGGACAGGTTTCCTTGTTATTATTTGGCCTACAATAGAACAAATATCTATTGAATCCTTTTTACATTTAATGTCCTAAGAAGCATAATTTTGCATTTCTTTCTGCTGTAAGCCATAGTCATCAAAACATTTGTATAGATGTGATGCATAATGTTTATCTTTTTTTTTTTATTACGCTCTATGTCATCAGAATATTTCTGGATGGTTTTATCTGACAGTTATTAGGTAACTGTGTGCAGACCGTGTGCCATCTCAGACAGCAAATAACGACATGCTAAACAGGTATTAGTCTCTTATGGTTGGCTTGTTCAGTTCTCATGAAAATAATATATGTTTATAAGCAAACTAAATTTCTGGTTATTTAAAAAAAATACAATATCTTTTATTAAAACTTCAATCTTTACACATTGACACTAACCACACTAATATTAACTCCAAGCTCCACTCAATAGTTACCAGCCCTACTTAATCCATAAAACAATCAGTGACGAGATGTCCACAGAACGTAATATAGGAACGTAAAGCCACCTTGGTGGATTTCCACATTTTCCTCGCCTCCCATGCTTCCGTTCTGAGGCGCAGGTCAGCGACGATGACGACTGTCTCTATTCTGCTCTGGTTGTAGTTTCTGACGTCCGTCCATAACGTGGTCAGCATGGCAGAGATGAGTGAGGTGGTCATCGTCACCCTTCCAGAAGTTGTGTCCAACCAGCTCCCTTCTGTGGTGGAGGAAGATAAGGCTGTGCTGGTAGCCGCCGAGCTGGCTCCTCAGGCTGGGTAACGCGCCTTCTGCTTTAGAAATGTGACGAGAGAATTTGATTTATTTACTGATATCATCCACATTCATCAATAGCTTGGATACTGACTGTCCATCATTTACGCTGGTGGTCAATATTCTTCATTGTCTGCTTGGTAAAATTTAGTGAAATGCTGTGAAGCTGCTTAAGCTTTTAATGCAGCAGGATAATCTCAAACTTAAGCATTTAGAAACTAATTCAGCCTTTAATAAAAGTAAAAAAGTGTTGGGTTAAATAATTACAGGCACAGCTACTGGTTCCCATAGAAACCCGGTCTGTTTCCATGGGGTATAAACATGGTTTATCCACTGGGTAGGCTGGTAAAGCTGGGATACCAGGTGGGTAAAGAATCTTATGCAGAGCAGCTCTGGGTCTCCATGACGTAACGATAGGAAGTGATGTCACAAAATGACTGCTCTGTCCGAGCATCACAAAATTGGGACAAAGATGTAGATTTTTCTGCAACAAACAGGCCAGGTGTAAAGAAAAGAAAAGGCGAATATGTGGAAAAGCACCTTATAGCTAAACACTGTGGACGATTTGATACTATCAGCCTGCTTCTGTTAGAACCCGGTCAGAGTGCAAAGCACTCTGAAGATGCTGAAGTGTCTGGAGATTTTAGATATAAATGTTGGTCAAGTCCACCAGAAAAACCGAAAATACCATCATAAAGTTCAGCTGAATAATGATTCAAAAAGTGCAGAAAAAGAATGTGGATGTGGACGGTTTGATGATATAAAGCCACTGAAAAGCAACCAAATTGTTTTTGTGAATTCTGCTTAGTGTTTGACACTAACTATCTGAGGAAGTCTCTCAGAGGAAGCAGATTATTTTTAAGATAAAAGGTAATTTTATTTATGTAGCACATTTTCAGCAGCAAGGCAATACAAATGCTTTAAAGGATTTAAAAAGAAATACAAACAAAATAACAAATCAAATAAAAGAGCAAAAGAAGAAAAAGCTAATAATGTTGATCCAAAGTAAATAAACTAGATACTCCTATTCGGGGTTGGTAGATATGTTTAAGTCCTCTGGTCTAATTCCTTTTCTGGTTTGGAAAAATAGGAGTCTAAAAAGTAGTTGCTAAGGTAGTTTTTCTGGATTCCAAGTCCTAATCCCTGTTACCAACATTCTGCTGTCTTCCAGGGATGACATCCTCACTGTAGCGTCAGTGGAAGCAGAAACCGAGGCTACAGCTGATTCCATGTCGAAGGAGGAGGCAGTTATTGGTAAAAACGAGCTGCGCTGAGTAACGGGAAGAATGAGCTGACGGCACAAAGCTTCTGGGCCTCTTCCTGTCCCAGAGATTTTGCGAAGCAAATATTACTTCTATTGTCTCCGTCTCTGCAGTGAAGCTTTCCGAGGAGGTGGACGTGGAGGCCGACGTCTTCTACCCGATCACCTGCGGAGACGCCAAGGCCACGCTGGTGTGGAAGAAGTTTGTCTGTCCTGGGATCAACGTGAAGTGTGTGCAGGTGCTCCGCTGGCTCATATGGAATCACATCTGAGCTCACTCACCATAACGAACTGTTTACTCATTCGTTGTTCTCCTTTTAGTTCACTGATCAACTCATCAGCCCCAAAGAGTTTGTATGTTTAGCAGGAAAATCCACCTTAAAGGACTGGAAGAGAGCTATCCGCCTCAACGGTACCATGCTCAGGTTGGGAATGCCGGTCTGGACTTTTATTGGTGGCATTATATCAGTTCGAAATGTTTCTATGATTTACACATGAATTGATAAATCGGCATGTCTAAAAGACAGCAGGGCTGTGGAAGTAATAGCTTAGTTTTTAGTTTAAGCTGCACATTTAATAAATGTTATAGATCAATTTTTCTCTAATTATAGAGAAGTGTATGTTAAAGTGGCAATATTATACAAAATTGACTTTTTTGAGCATTACGTCACGTTGTAACGTTATTCTATCATCAAAAACATGCCTGGAGTGTCGGCTTGATTTCTTCATGCATGTTTGAGCTGCAGTTTCCAGGTTCAAAGCTAATAATTATACAAGCTACTTCTTAGTGCGGTTGTGGTAAAAATGCTACAGGGTTAATAGAGGAGCGATGTAATGACTTTCTGAAGGCAGAGTTTCAGAAAGAGCAGCCGCTTTTAAAGAGAGACATGTTCAGTTTCAAGGCATTAAGTTACTAAATCAAATTTCTGTTAGGTCATATTTGATTGATCCAGCATTGTTATTACAAATGGAGTTAACATAGTTACTTGTTTGGGCTATTAAATGGCACTGTGTGGCTGGAAAATAAATAACGCTGCCCCTTTAAGATGAAGGGTGATGAAATGTTTTTCATGTTAACAGTAAAAATGGATAGTTTTAAAGAAGACTACGCCATCATCATCTTATTTCCTCAATTCATACATTAAGAATTTACAGTTGCACCACAGGGTGGTGCTGTTTCCCCAGTCAGTGAAGACCCTACCATTTCTCTTCCTGTCCCAGGAAGATCATGGACTCCGGTGAGCTGGACTTCTATCAACACGGTAAGGTGTGCTCCAACACCTGCCGCAGCACCAAAATCGACCTGGTGGGAACCAAGGTGTCGGTCAGCTGCGACCCGCCCGCCGACCTGTTGTCTGCTTCTGCCTCTTCAGCTGACTGTGAGTTCATCAGCCTGAACCATCAATTGGTGTCTGAGCCCATTCAGCAGTCTGTGGGGGGAGCAGCAGGTCACATTCTGGACAGCCTGGCTGAATTAATGCAATTCTTTACACAAAGGTGGAACCAGATTCCTCCTCGATGATTTCAAAGACTCATAGCCACGTATTGAAATAGCATCATATCATCGTTGTTAGGATTTTATTGGGGTGAGAGTTTGAAACGTCTGTGACAAAAAGTCCGAAACTAATAGATATGCATTGAAACAAATACTTTTTTATAACATTGTTTGTGTATGCTCATGTATAAACTGTAGAAAGCTTCACTGCCCGATTCTCTTTAAACCCATCTTCTCTGTGTCGCAGTGAATGGAGCAGCTATCTCATTACCAGATGTGACAGAGGAACCATCAGAGTGGGTCACGACGATCGGAGGTGATCATCAGCTCCCCGGACCCCCGTAGCCCCCGCCAGTCGTCCCAGTATAACCCAGTGATAACATGGTGTGTGTCTGGTCTGCAGAGGACTCTGTGGTGTTTTGGCGGGCCGTGAAGGAGGCGGGCCTTTTGGAGGAAGTGGTGGAGGACTTCCAGAAAGAGGTGCAGGAGATGTTGAAGGGGCTGCAGGAGCGAGTATGCGATCCGCCGGTGGAGGTCAAAGGTCGGAATTGCACACAGTTGCTGCTGGCTCTCCTGGAAGCCATTTCTGAGATGGTTCGTCACCCTCCTCTGCTTTGTTCCTCAGACGCTGTTCTGCTTAACAACATAGTGCAGAACTTCGGCATGCTGGACCTGGTGAAGAAGGTTCTGGCCAGCCACAAGAGCCAGATGGACCGCTACAGAGAGCAGTACACCCGCAGTCTGGCGGGTGAGTTATCTCTGTCCCTCTTTCATTCCCACCAGTCAGCCGTAACTGATGACGATGAAGATGACGATGATTCCTTGAACTCCCGTCAGCATGTGGCTCCGCTAGGTCTGCGGTTGTTGGAGGCTCTTAGCATCTGGCAGCAGCTGCCTTTATGAAACCTTTATTAGCAAGCAGTTCGATGACACATGAAGTTGTTCACTGGGTCTTATCACATCTCAGGAAAGGTTTTGATGCATTTCTCTGAACAGAAACTTCATCAACTTTTTAGGTTTCTCAACTGCAGCTTTACAACTCAGAGCTTTAGCTCCATCTACAAGTTTGCTGTAGAACTGAGGTCTGGAGACATGCCCACGCTCTGTTTTGGTTTACAAGTATGTTTTAGGTCTTAGTCAGTCCATTGAGATGTTCCAATATTTTAGTGACTGTAGTCCGACTACCTTCAGATCATTACCAAGCTCCAGCTGCATAACTATTGGCTGATTCGCCAGCTTTGTCGTCATCACCATTGGCTCATGACGACAGATCGTCCATCGAGGCTCAGACGGCATGTGTTTGATGGTCGCTTTAGATTCTTCCATTTAACAATAACTCCCAGTCTTTCTCCAGGCTGGTGGACAAATTGTCCTTCTCTGGACACAGGTTCTTTAAAACCGGAAATCGACATTACCTGACCTCCAGGTTCAAAATGCTACATTTATCCCAGGGGGAAATTCGTGAACAAAAATGCTTGCAAAATAGCCTGCATGTATATCAATAGCTAAATCATACAGCGTGGACCTGCATCAGTGCAGTCTATACCCGCCTGTCAGGGACCATGGATCATTGGGTAAGAGGCGGGTTTAGCTTGGACAGGTTGCCAGTCCAAACCAGGACAATTCATTTCACACCTTTGCCCTAAACCTAACCCAAAATCATCACTGCTCTTCCTGGGGCCCAGACTTTGGGCCCCTTAAGGAGCAGTCGGCCCTGACAACAGAGTGTGCGTAAGGAAAATAGTCCTTACAATCCACCTAATACAAGACCACACAAACACACCTTAGAACAATTTAGAAACCAGCGACCCTAGCAGTCTTGTTTTTGTTTGTGTCAATTTATTTATAAAGCATTTTAAAAATGACTGTTAACTGCCGGACAACCCAGAGAGAATCCATGCAGGAACATGGAAACTCCAGGGTCCAAACCCAGGATGTTTCTGCTGCTAGGCAACAGTTCCTACAACTTCTGCACCTCCACCAATGCAGCCCCAGTAGTTTTTAGAGCTAGATGTTTAAAATGGAAACACACTTTACAACTTGAAAAACCAGCAACATTTACAGTTTGTTTTGTATCAGAAACCTGGAGAAAGAAAGTCTTCTAAAATCTTTCCAGATTGCGGTTCTGACTAAACTGTCTGAATACAGTTAGGTACTAGTTAGAGTAGGTGAGATTTGCAGGTGGTCATAATGTTTTGCCTGTCTGGGTCTGTCTCCCTCTGCAGCTCTGGAGCAGCAGTGTGATGAGCACAGGAAGCGAGCCAAAGAGCTGAAGAGTAAATCTCAGCACCTCAACAACGTCCTGATGAACCTGACCCCGGCGCCGCCCCCACCGGCAGCCAAACGACCCCGGCTGACCCGAGCCGTCTCCGGCCCGGCTGCAGTCAACGCCACGCCCACTCAGATCGCCCTGCCACTTGGCCAGTTGAGTGGTCTGACTGTGGCCGGGGCCCAGGCGGGCAGCTACACCCTCCTCACCTCACCACTCTCGGGCTCTGAGCTTGGGGCCGACTGCTCCAACGTGACAGTGTTGTCCGCGACGACCGGTCAGGGGGCCACCGCAGGTTCCGGCGCCTCCGGATCCTTTGTTAAGGTGGTGGGGCCACAGTTCCAGCTGGTCACTCTGCCGCTGGCCACTCAGAACCCCATGGTGCAGCAGCAGGTCAGCACCCTCACCGTGGTGGACGCCACGGTAACGGCTGCTGACGAGTTGCAGGAGATAAGCCAGGCTGACGGGGAGGAGGAAGGTCAGCCAGGGCAGGCAATGGAGGAGGAAGAGGAGCAGCAATGAGAAAAAGAACAGCTGCTGGGCTCCCAGTTAGTCTGGACTGGAACTGCTTTCAGGCAGTTGTGACAAATAACAGTTGGACAAACTTTTAACTTTTCCTCATCCATTTGTCTCACATTTCAGCATCAGCAGACTGTGTCTCGTCTCCTTCCTTGCTTTAATCTGGTTTTAACCAATATGTCTGACAAAGCTGGTGACCAGCTTTTCATGCCCTTTCTAGAAGCACAACATGCTCCTTTATTTGGGATTAAATGCTCTGGAAGTGAACAGTGTCTCACTGTGTGCATTTGCTGGCTGATAAAACATCAGCTTGGTGATTATTTTCTATTAGACCCAAAACTACACGACACTCTAATTTTCTTCAGGGAACGACCTGCTCCTCAAAATGAGAAACAGGAAGGGGTCTTTCTTTTCGCATACTGTGGTATCGGCCCTTTTCGTAGTTTCAGTCTATCCCCAACCCAAACAACCTAATTAATCTTCTCACCACAAGTTCTCATCAATACTCTGTCTCAACTGTTTATTGTTTTAGCATTTTACCATTTTCACGAAAATCTCTAGACTAAGTGAAAGTCCCTCTGCCTCTGTAGGTCACAAATGAAGGCCAGAAAACGAGTGAACAAAAATGGATTATTCTGGAGGGATTATTCTGGTATCCCTGGGGGTTAGAGATGCTGCTGACTGACTCATCTGTTGTTAAGTGTGGTAAAAGGTACAGGTACAACTTAAATTCAATCTGGAGAGACTCAGACGGTCTCTCAACCCGAATAGCCGAGTTGTTTACAAGCGACGCCGAAGATGAAGATTTAGTGATTTGGAGCGACACGGATGGTTTGGTAAACTTGTTAGCATGTTATTTATGCTATAGTTA
>CAEGAD010045446.1:0-152093 GCA_903067055.1 Poeciliopsis paucimaculata
TATCTATCTATCTATCTATCTATCTATCTATCTATCTATCTATCTATCTATCTATCTATCTATCTATCTATCTATCTTTTGTTTCCTGCTGCAGATGGATATCACGCTGTACGGGTCTCCTTTAGCTCAGCGTGGGGCAGATGGTCTGCTGGGGAGACGAGAGGAAGTGGTGAGCAGTGGGGCCACGACTTGGCTCTGCACTAGCAAACTAACGTCACGTTTCCACTGTGGCCTCACTGAGTGAAGGGAGTCAGAAGGACGTGCCCGTGTCAGAACATGCAAACTCCAGGGATCCTGAGCCGGTTTGCGTTCCCACCAAATGGTTTGCATCAAAGGAAACCAGAGTGTGAGAACTGTTTTTCTTTTGAACACCAGGGTTTCACTTTCTGCTTTGATTTTTTTTTTTTTTTTTTTTTTTTTTATCATTATTTTATGTGACAGACCGACACAAAGTAGCAAAGCAGTGAACCGGGATTAAAGTAATAAATGGTTTTACTTCGTTTTTCTCAGTCACTTTCTCAGAATAGAATTGAAATTCTGAAAGTTACTTGATCAGTCTACAAATCACAATGTCACTTTTGCACATCCAGAAATCAATCTCTCATTCCTTTCAGCAAGGTGCAAATGCATTCATACATCATGTAAGCGATCATGTACAATGATCTGCTTTTGTCTATAAAACATATTCCATCCCTCAGATCTTAAACTCTATTCATAGCTTTTATAAATCATTTGTGGTTAAAAACTACTTTACTGTCAAAGTAAAAACTTTTTTTTTTTTTTTTTTACTAAATAATGATAATTATAAAACTAACATAAAAGATGTGTTTGCATAAATATTTGCCCCCTTCCAATTGGTATTTCAGAGATGCAGCTTTGTGTGTGGATAGGCCTCAGTCAAGGTTGTATATCTGGATGCTGCAGTTTTACTCCAATTTCTACATCAGATTGAGGTCTGGGCTTTGACAGGGGCGACAAGAATGTCAGTCTTGTTGTCTTCAAACCAGCTCTGTGCAGCTGTAGCTGGATGCTTTGAGTTGTTAAATTGTCTGGTTATAGAATCTCCCTTGAATTTAACTATCTTTACGTAAATTTTAGACAATTTTAGAAGTGCAAAGCTGGTATAGAGATTGGAGTTGTTATTAAAGTAAATGGGGTTTCTACGAGTACCAACTGTTGGTCTATATGGACTAATATGGCTTTAAATAAAAATGTATTCCACACTTTTAAAATGTTACTAATAAAAATAAACTCATGTTTCATTTTTCACTCATTTCTTTAAGTCTATCCAAAAAAAAACCCTTGAGAAACACATTAAGGTTTCTGTTTGTAATGTTACAAAATGAGAAAAAGTTCAGAGGATAACATTACTTGGATACGGATATCAGTATCAAATGACTGACATCTATATTTTTCTATATTTTTTAATAGAGAAATTAAAAAATATATAATCCACAAACATCTGATGACATGACATTAAATGAGTAATTTGTTGAGATATTTGGGCTGAAAATGAAAACAGGTGAGCTATAACCAATAATCAGAAGGCAAGAGAACTTGTACAAATCATATGTAAGCAAAAAAATGTGATTTATAAACTGCACAGACCGTTCAGACAGCTACTTTGTTGCCTCTGGTCGGATGTGTTCACTCAAAACGGCTTGAGAGGGAACGGTGTCAATTTCTATTTCATCCAGAAGAGGGCGATCGCGGCACGCTGTTAGTCGCGAGCCGCTCGGGTCAAACATCAACGAAGAAAAGACCCTCTTTCTCCCCTCCCTAGTAGCTTTATTGTTAACCTCCACACGGGGTCATTTAGGTTATTTTTTTCATTTATTTAACGGACTCCTGTGTGAAAATGTCTCCGCTGCTGCTCAGGGCCTTCGTGAACGAGCGGCTGACGGCGGTGCTCGGAGAAATCCTGGAGGTTTTCGAAGGAGCGATCGCCAAATACGAAGAAGAAGCGTCCAACTCCAAGCAGGAGATCGATCGGCTCCAAGCTTTGCTGCTGGAGCTGCAGAGTCAGAGGACAGGTGGGTTCACCGCTGCTGACCCCCACGGGGCGGACCGGGTCCAAAAACACGAACAGAACCACTGCCCAGATCCGGACAGGCGGTAGAACCACCAGGGTTCTCCTGGTATCTCAGTGTTATTACTACGTCCAGCATCAAAATGTTGCTTATTGCACGATTCGAGGCTGTTACTGACATCATTCCAGCCCTGCAGTCCATTTATACAACCAGACAAATAGTACAACACTGTCTCTTTAACTCCTAGTGTTTAAAATATTGTATTTATTGTCATTATTCTACCATATATTAGCAGTCGATGCACGTCTCTCTGTGTAGCTGTGGAAATAAACTGGCCACAGTGACGAGATTTTAGAGTTATTTTCTAATGTGTTTAGTTTTTAAATAAGAAATATATAAATATTTTCATCGTCATCATCATGTCTGTATATTGAGTTATATTTGACAGGATGGAATGACACAGGGAGAAAGCACTGATGGGTCACGGATCCTGATTTTTTTCCATGTTTCACATCATGAACAGCTGGTAGAACAGCCACCTGGTTTCCTGCTGGGTGAGAAAGTGTTTCAGTTGACCTCTGGGACTGATGCTACTCTTTCTTTTTCTTTCATATCTACTTTGACGTTTTATCCTCAAATACTGGTTCACCCGTTTTATTTGTAGAGTTTTCGTGCAGGTAGGAATCTGTGGAATTTGGTTTGGGTATTTTCCATGCTTGGATCAAAACAAACAAAAACAACAAAGAAAGGTTTTTGTAATTCCAGGCTCGAGTCCATTGCTTAAAAGGTTTTACACATCCACCTAGCTCCCCAGATCAGTTGGCAACCTGGAGATGAATGCATTGCTCAGGGTAACAGCAACAAGTGGCGAGACGAATCAAACCCCAAACTTTTATTTAAAGACAACTTCTCAACCCTATTGAG
Organism: Poeciliopsis paucimaculata; assembly: GCA_903067055.1. NCBI lineage: Eukaryota > Metazoa > Chordata > Actinopteri > Cyprinodontiformes > Poeciliidae > Poeciliopsis > Poeciliopsis paucimaculata. The sequence continues at coordinate 2,955 of CAEGAD010045446.1, forward strand.
CCAGAGATTCCCTATAAACCACCATCAGTCCATTCATTTACCTGTCCATAGATGTGCACCAGTCTAAAAATAGCTGTCATATGTTTTTTGTGAAGGTTATTACTTGCATTTATAAAGTTTTACCAGGAAATGACCAATGCGTCAGCGGATATGAATATGTTGTTACATTCCTTGTTTTCTGGTTGATATTTTCAAGAAGAATGATTGCGTTGATTGTAAATTGAGGACTTGAAACTAAAAGGTTCCTTTTCTCTTTCAGACGTTCCTCAGACCAAAGACCAAAGTCCTTGCGACTCCCGGCTCCGCGAGGGAACCCAGTGGATTCCGGAGTTTCACCACATTAAAGAGGAAGACCACGACCAGCTCTGGGCTGCTGATCAGGAGGAGCAACATCAACCAGGCGTCGATGAAGACGCCTTAAATCTTCCTCAAGCTTCTGTCGGGGAGGAGCTTGAGCAGGAAGATGCAAAACCACCCAGGCATCGTCGGACTCAAAACTCCAAACCTGACAAGTTTCAGGAGCCGCAGGAAGTGAATCCGGCAGACGTCAGACCTCCTCCACAAGATGATGCTGCGGCTGTTTGTCCACCTGACCTAACGGAACAGGGCCAGTCTAGCTTCGTCCCACCTAGAGATTCGGATTCATCCCACCTGAACTCACCCCGAGCCGACTACCGGTGCTCTTTGTGCGGCGACTCTTTCCCCTCCAGCCACCTCCTGATGAACCACGCCTTCCAAGCCCACTCCAGAGACGTCGGCGTCCTGTGCGCCGTGTGCGGCGGGACCTTCGAGTCCGCCGAGAGCCTCGATGTACACCGCAGGTCCCACGAGAACTCCAAGTGCTGCCCCCTGTGCGGGAAGCTGTTCAGGAGCACGACCTCGCTGAAGGAGCACATGGCGGGCCACGCGGGGCTGAAACTACACCGCTGCCACGTCTGCGGCAAAGAGTGCCGACGCAAGGGGGACCTGAAGATCCACATGAGGATCCACACGGGCGAGAAGCCCTTCCGCTGCTCGCTGTGCTGCAAGAGCTTCACCCACAGCGGCCACCTGAAGAAGCACATGAGGAGCCACACGGGAGAGAGACCGTACAGGTGTGACGTCTGTGGGAGGGGCTTCCTGCAGAGCGGCCACCTCAAATCCCACCTGGGCACCCACGCTCAGAAAAAGTGAAGGGCGCCTGCTTTATGAAGAGAATGACTTTATAGAAGGATATAAGTTTTTTTTAGATTTTACAGTTATAAAGATATTTATATTTGCTTATATATATAGAGAGAGATTTAACGATGTATTTAATTTATCTTAATTATTTCAGTTCAGATACACAGTTTCTGAAATTCCTTTTAAGACATCAGAATAACTAGTTACATTTCATACTAAGCCTGGATGATATGAAAAGTCGTTAGCAAAACAAAGAGACCTTATTTTTTATTCTTATTTAAAGAGTTTTGTTTATTTAAGGGTCCCTGTTAGTATTTATCATAGTGAAGTCCGTTCTTCCGGGAGTTCACAACCACAAACATGACAATAAAATCATACTTTTACAAACATTACAAAAAGGCATAGTGAAATTCTTTGAGATACAAACAAAATCAAAATTCAAATCAACCGCCTCAACAATTGTAACATTTTTACAAACCTTATAAAAGGAAAATCTTAAAACACACAAACAAAATGAAAATACAAAATCTCTAAGATGTTTTATAAACAAACAATAATCTTCCCTTCTTGTGCAATGATATAGTTTATTATAAAAGAAAAGCACTAAATGTGCACACATATCCATGCAGGTAGGAGAAAACGAGGGTGAGGATTTGGACAATCAGAGCGATCTCTAATCTCTTATTTATACGCATAATCACAGAAGGCCTGATAGGTTTGAATACATTTTTTCCCCCTAACAAATCAAATCATTTGAAAACTGTATTTTGTTCTAAATGAGGTTATCTTTGCTTTTTATTCAAATGTTTGATGAGCTGAAACATGTAAAAGTGATGTTTAAAAAAAGAGGGAAAAAAGGAAGAAATCTTTAAATACTAATAATTTTTTACTGCACTGCGGTGATTAGCAAACTTTTCCCACAGTAACTTTTTGCTGTGCATTCGCGCTAAAGTTAAGGTTTGTTGTGTTTAGCAATGTTAACATTTATCGGTTTGACTTTGGGTTTCCTGTGTTGTCTTTTTACTTCTGTTATATTCTCTTTTCCGGTACAATTTTGAGGAATACCAAAAATAAACAGTTTATAATTGTCTCTGAATGTTGAATGTTGTTTGTTTTTGTTTGTTTGAGTTTTTTTTTACTCCAACAAGCACTTTTGCAGAATAGATGTACTCTGATGCAGCTTCAGGGTTTCACCCCATAGGAAAAAAAAAAACATCGCTACAGATTACAAAAGCAGTTGCAAAACCTCCAGGCATATTATATTTTAACATATTGTATTTTATAGTACTTCAGTTCCTTGTCCGAGAATTGACAAGGAACTGAAATAGTTCACGCGATTGAGAGTTAAAACAGGGTAATTCAGTATAGCGCAAATATATTGTTAATGCACTTATGCTCTTTATGCCAGTAAAAATATTTTTCTTTTTAGTGAGATTTTTGTTTGTTGCAGAAAAACAGTTTTTGAGGAAACAATAAAATGTTCTTAGAAAATCATTAAGGGTCACCCAGCAGGCTGATAAACACTGGGAGAAACTCTGACTTCTGTCTGTAGCTCTGGTTGTAAACAGCGACCCTGTAAGTAATGACTCCATTCAATCTGCTACTACTACTATAACTACTTTATAATTAAGTGAGCCTAATGAATTGATAACCTGGATCAATAATAATGACTAAATTTAAATGACTTTTCGTAAAATGCCTTGACAATAACATTGTTGTGAATTAACATTATAAATATAAGCTTTTAACATTTTGGTATCTACTTTTGGGGGTTTGAACTTTCTTGTAGTGATTGTTGGGGTTTTTGTGTTTTTTTATATTGTTTCTAGGTGGGGCTCATTTGTTAGTTTGAAAGTTCAATTTTATATATTGCCAATTCACAACCAATGTCATCTCGATGCACCTTGAAGTAATTTTAGTTCAATAAGCTCAGTTGATTATTAAAGTAGTTTAAAAAGTTTGTACCAAATAAAACCCAGCAGATTGTATGGAGTCATTACATACAGCATTCACTCTATCTGACCAGCAGGGGGCGACAGCAAATCGCTTGTGTTGAGTTGTTGATTTTACTGCAGGCCCTCATACAGAGCATGCATGTAGTGACAGTGGAGAAGAAGAACTCTCCTCTAACAGGAACAAACCTCCAGCAGAACCAGAGCAAGGCTCAGTACCAGCAGCCATCTGCCATGTCTGACTGGAGGTGAGAGAAGACAGAGACATAACAACAGGTCAACTGATCAGGAGAACTTTCCATGTTTGTGGAAATAAAAAGGAGAGGGAGAATGGTTAGCTGATGGCAGCATCATGTCAGCCAATGACCTTTTCCAGGAAGCAACCACAACTAATCAACACCAGACCAGGTGTAGCTTCTGTGGAGAGAAAAAATAACTGAGAAAATAAAGACAGTTGAAATAAATAATGTAGTAGAAACAGCAAATGACAAAAGGCAGCATAAATATAGACAGATCAAAATAAACTCGTCTAATTTTTGTTAACTTTGGTAATAAAAGGTTACCACGGGTAACCCCTTTTGGGTAACCAAAAGGATGTTGGTTACCCTTTTGTAACCAAGTTAATCAACTTAATATCTATTTTAAGTTGATTTTATTTTAAAATCAACGTAAAATAGCAATAAAGCTAAACTGATAATATGCAGTGGTTGCATAAAACAACATAGTGATCAAATTGTATATTAACATGCAAAACAACAGCTAGCATGTTGGAAATATGCAAGCTACACCCTAAAACTTTCTGCCAGCTGTCAGCTGTTATCCTGAAATATGTTACAGCATCATGGCAGCACGGTGCTTCCCTTACATGGAGGGGAATAATCATAGCAGTCTCTCAGTCCATTGAACAATTCAGAATATAATTTATATATAATTTATTATATTTTTATACCATCATAAGCCACAAATAGTGTTCAAATGTACATTTTCTGTGTGTAACTAATGTTGCATGTTTTCTATTATAATAAAACAATAACTGTGGTTGGGTTTAATTCGCTTTCATGCTCAGTCTTTAGACAGTTCAGGACATTTGTGTTTCTGCCAGCACAAATGTAACTGGCAATGTTTGTAATTGACGGAGAACAACTTTTATTCTCTATTGCATGGAGCCAATATCTTTCTGGCACTTAATCCATGACTGCATAAAGTGACTATTTGCTATAGATACTGTGAGTTGTATTTAAAGATTTGTATCATTTATTTAAAAAAAGAAAATACTTTGGTTAGCTTTCTCAGTTAAATATGTTTGTTCCTCTTTCTTAGAAAAAGGTACAATACCTTTTTTTTTTAAAAAATTGACTTTGCATCATTTTACAAAATAAAGACAACTAGAGTAAGCAAATAGAGCAATTTACATGTCAATGCTTCAAAAATATTGGTGACATTCAAAAGTTAATTTCTTGTTTGTTCTCAATAGCTGATGTGTGAACACAACCACTAGAGGGCATTGTAGGCATTTTTCTGTTTTCAGATCCGTCAGAATAAGTGTTGTATTCTAATATTGACAACTTAAGTTTTACTTTTAATAAAAGTTGCTGTTTGTAGTTAACATATTTTCTTTTACACGTTGTTACGAAACTTATAGTGGCTCAAATAATTCATTAATGAAGCTGCAATCACACTATCTGAGTTTCAGTCACTTATTTCTGATTATACGTGTCTTATGTTTACTGCTAAAGCATTTTTCCCTCACACCTCAGTAGTAATCAGATCTTGAAGAGCCGTTTGAGATTTTGGTCATGGAAACAACATGGGTTGCTTCCAGGTGGTTTCAGCATCCCAGATGTTTGAATGAGAAACTTGAGTGTTTGGCAAACTGCTTCAGGCCGGGCAGACTTTTCAAAAAGGCAGCTTAGAAGCCGGCTGGCCCTCCATGACCCTCAGGCCTGAAACTAACTGCCCCTAATCTGGTTACGCAAGTAGACCCAAGATCACCAGGAAACCAGCCTTATTTCTGGGGAACTGTTTCTCACATGGTACTTTGTTGGACAGAGGAGCTACTCAGAACTAATCAGATGATTCGTTTACATCTGGTTCAGTCACATCATGTTCCTCTGTATGGGACGCTATTTGTAGCTTCATCACGCCTGTTTGACAATATCTCTACCTTTCCGGACAAAAACAGATCAGGAGGTTAATCTGCTGTGACTTAAACTATGTGAAAGTTAGTCCGCATAGGGATTTTCTTTATGTGGGTCAGACTGCGTGTTAAACACATCAGGGGTAGGGGGAAAGATTTGGGTTGGCAGCTTTTCCTTGTGCGCCCGTGTGCGCGGGGCGTGTGAAAAGTGACACTTTGCACCCACGGGGAATGCAGCTGGAACTCGGCCGACTTCAGGAATTCCACAATCCCTCCGGTTGCATAACTGGGTCGCTGAGGTATTCACCAACCCACCCAGCGCTGTCTCTGGACCGGACCGGGGGAGTCCGGGGCATTCGAGGTGGAATGCTGATATGGATGGTGAGAGACGAGGTTCTGCTTTCTATCAGAACCTTTCTCAGGGTTTTTTTTTTTATTTTTATTTTACGTGTGGAGGAGGACAACAAACATCTGGTGGACACAGGAGACAAACACACGGTGGAGTTGAGCAACCGTAAATGTTGCTGGTCTCACACATCTGTTTCAAAGTGGGAGTGAATGAGGGAGGCACTAAACAGGGATGGAGAGTTCTGCTTTTGTTTTCCACCCTGACAAATCTGATTAATACAACCCAACATGTTGACTTGAAAGCAGTTTGTTTTGTTAAAAAACTTTGATTGGTTGATTCCTGCTGCAGATCCAGTCATGCATAAATCACACGCTGAACCCTTCATGGTGCAAGGCTATTAAACGCAAAGTGTTATTGAACAGTGGTACAGAGCTGACATCATGTAGAGAGAGCTGCAAGGTCGCAAAATGTAGACGACCGAGAGTCCCAACGAACAACCTCAAAGTATTTTCTGTGAAATCTCTATTTTTCTATGGATTTATGTTGCAAAATCCAATAAAAAATGCCAAACATCATATGCTTTATATAAATATTGACCATATAAAAAGCATTAGTGCTCACAGTGCGTTGAAGTAATCGTTTGACACCTTATACAAATAAACCTCAACAGTGCTTTTTATGTGGTGCAACAGTCACATGAAATATGAAATCAAAACATTGTGATGAACATTTGCATTAACCTCTGACCCCGAACCCTGACTTTGAACTTCCTTCTGGGAAATGTCTCCACCAACTTTTACACATCTGGAGGCACGGCAGTTTTAGCCCATTCCACTTTTGCTCAAGCTCGGGCAGATTGGATGGAGAGCATATCTGAAGATCAATAATCAAGTCTTGCTGCAGATTCTCCATTGGATTTTAGTCCAGACCTTTAACTAGGCCATTCTAACATATGCGTGTGCTTTGATCCAAAACCACTGGTGCTCCGGTTGTTGTTATGCTGATGCTTCTAACAGAATATTTCCATCCATCTTCCATGTTCCGGCTAAAGAAAACATCACCACAGCATGATGCTGCCACCACCGTGCTTCTCCTTGCACCATGCATAGCTTTTTTTTTTTTTTTTTAACCAAAAAATTCTGAATTGGACTCATCTAACCAATGCAACATATTGGCAAATCTCCAGGCCTTTTTAATGAATTGATGAACATGTGTGGCAGGTTTCCAGAGTAAAGACAACCGGTCTGCTACATTTACACGGACAACAAAACTGACATTTTCTTATGCATGTCGATAGATAAGAGGAATGCTATTTCTGCTTGACTTTAGGTCTCTCAGCACTTTAGTGAGAATAAAAACTGCTAAATTTATCAGCCCTCATTCTGTCAATGTGATGAGGTTCCAACTGTTCCCACAGATTTAGCGCAACACACGTAAAAAAAAAAAACAGCATTGCACACATTGTTATTGTTTTTCAATTGCACTGCAGTTGTGCCTGCTGCCCCAACCTGACTGACGTCAACTCTTTATCTTTAATTTAGCAGAAAAGCTGCTGTTTCAGAGTTTTGCGCGTCGGCTGTCTGGCTCTCTGCTGTGTTTTATTGAGGACGGACTCTCTCTGGGTGCTTTAGTTCTTGACAGCCGATCAATACGGTCAATGCTCGACAGAGTGGCCAGAGTTCCCCTTTGGACCGGATTGGGATTTCAGACTGAACGGACTGACTTTCTTTGAGAGAGAGAGAGAAAAAAAGAATAACCTTGTGACGTTGTTTTACCACCACCTGCTCGGCTTGGTTACAACAAATATAATCCCCGTGCTTCTCTCTCTCTCTCTCTCTCTCTCTCTTTTTATTATTTTTTTGTCGGGATCTGGGCCAGTCGGAACTCGTCCCCCCCTCGCCCCCCCTGCAGCCCGCATGTGTGCCATCTGCGCGATAACGGAGCGCTGAGTTTCTGCAGCTGATCGAGGGGCGACCGCATGCATCGACGTGTTTTGGTTTTTTTCTCTCTCTCTTCCCCCCTGGTCCGTGACGCATGTGACTGCATCTTCGTGAGGGTAAGTGTGTGTTACGCTTCTCGTGCGACGTGCGATGTTACGTGCTGCAGACTGCTGACTCAAGCAGAGACCCAGAGTGGTGGAGAGCGTGGGGTGGGATGCCAAAACAAAAAAGAAAAAAAGAAAAAAGAAAAGGGGTGATTCTTGGCCCGCAAATCCACAAATGCTCATGTTTAGTTTAGACGAGCCTGTGTCCAGTAGTAGGTGGAGAGATAAACGCTGACAAGGTCAAACGGGACGCGACTGGCGCGTCGGTGTACAGGGGGATGAGCAGTGACGTCAGGTGCCTTTTTGACAGGGTCTCTCTGCCCAGGGTGGCAAGGCTGGGAGGGGGGCAAAAAAGGGGGAAACATTTTTTGTAGTTGTAACCAAGAGTTTTCTGTGTATTATTTGCATGTCTAAGCAATGTGGAATAAAGCCCCACTGTGTTAGGGAGAGGTCCAGGCAAGCAATATAAGAAAAATACTGCTGTGTAAAGGGCTGGTGACACTGAAATTGGTTAGTAATTCACAGATTATAATTCAATAATGCTAAGTTTAATAGCTGCATATGTTTACATTAAGGAGTATCTATCTATCTATCTATCTATCTATCTATCTATCTATCTATCTATCTATCTATCTATCTATCTATCTATCTATCTGACTGTCTATGACTGTGCGTGTTATGATAGCTGCACAGGAAGTTGAAAGAGGACTCCTGAACTACTGCCGCAGCAGTTGGAACTTGAACAAAGTTGCATTTCGACCTCCACAGACCGCAGGTGTCAGTGTGAGAATGTAGACCCTTGCACCCAGCTCCCCGCCGCAGCAGCAGAGAACATGAAAGTGCTCCAAGAATAGACCCCGTCGAGCTAAAAACTACTCCTGCACCATGTAAATCCTTGACCGCACGTCGTCGCTTGCTGCACACTGTTTTAAGCAGCTCCTTCCTCAGTGGGTTTTATGCAGTTGCCGGTGGAGTGTGATAACTTTTGAAGTCACTCTTAGGGCTTAGAGAAAGCCGTGACGCTCAGCTGGGGTAAGTTGTTTTGTTGGGAGTTAGTTTTCGACACTGTTAAATAATGAAGCAGTGCCAGGAATACTTTCTATAGGAAAGTTAAATGAAGGAAGAACACAGTGGTGATGGGATCAATAGTTCTACTCAGTGGCTTCATTCAGGAACGAGATATTCTGCAGATAATCAGATAAACACTATCCTAAAAGGAAAAAACAGATAACAATAAGCTACGGGTGGCAATAACTGCAAATAATGCATAAATGGAAAGTAGCAGGATAAGAGTTCTAAGGACATAACGTGCTGCACGTTTCGAGATGTTTGTTGTTCAAAACCATCTGATAAAACGAGCCATTATCTTGTCCTCTGACCTAGTCCAAGACCTCCAATGGCTCTTCATTTAAATGCTTTAAGCTGATGAAGAGAAATGTCTCAGCAGAAAGCAGTTCTGTTCTTGGAGAGGTGGGAAGTGGTTTCCTGCTTGATTACATTTGTTTTAATGAATGGGTCATTAGCAGACTCCTGCAGAATATGGTGCCAGGGTGAGATAATTAAACTGCTTGAGCCCTTGGCGTGCGGGTCCCATCTAAAACTGGCCCCTGACAGTTTCATGCTTCTGTTCTAACACTGTTCACTGCAAACCCCCCAAATCATACCATAAAAGCTTGTTTTAGTTACTTAAAACAAGGTTTTATATCTTACTAAAAAGTTACTTTTAAGTTAGTTTGGTCTTTTTTCAAGTTTACTGAGATATTTGCACTAGAAACCAGACCAAAAATAATTAGTGATATTTGTGTTTTTGCAGTGTTGTGATAATTATCAGGTATTTGATCAGCGCTTAAATTATAACTTAAAATATTTGTCTCCTGTTGTGATCTTATATGTGATACAGTTTGTCTTTCCAGATAAAAACACTGTTTTAGATTAACAGGATTAAAACAGTCTGACGGGTTTTGGAAACTTGCTTTTTTGTTGTTGTTGTTGTTTTTTTTTTACATTTTACTGGAAGAGTAATGGTAAAAATCTATACATATTTTAACTAGGAGTTGTACTGATTGGTCCAAAATGTCCCTAATAACATTCCTGTGATGACACCCCTATCAGATAATTGGTTGTTTTTGATAGACTTATTTTCTTCTTAGACATATTTTAAGATAAACAATAAAAGTCAATAGAATCACCATCTTCAGTCAGTCATTTTAAAAAATACAAGAAAGGTTTGTGTGTAATGACGTCATCCTTCATGATTTTCTCTTCTTTAGGTGAGGTTCTTATAACTTCTGTTTTTATGCACTAAAAAACATAGTCATAGTCAAAATAAAGCTTATCTCTGTGTTTTAAAACTTCTCAAAGCACAACCAATAGGAATTTATGCAAAATATGTTATTAGTTAACTCCTGAAATCATTGAGCTGGGTAAAATGTGTAATTTGGAATACATATCTTGTAAACGCTGAAACAAAATTCATCCGCAGCCTAGATTTCAGCGGACATCATGTAGACATGTTTGTTTCCATCTAAAAACACGCTGCATAAGGTGCGCACATGCACTGCTCCAGCCCCCGAAATGAGCCTGCTTTCTTTGACCCAGTTTCACCGTCGGCCTTTTCTGCTGCTCTGTCCAAACACTTGATCTCCCACCAGCACCTTGTGCCAGGACAATTACACGACTAAAATTAGAAACTGTAGTCTGAAAACCAGGCAAGGGCAAAAGTACACAGCATACGGGCAAAGCACCAGAGTAATATAATGCTGGAGGGGGTACAGGGGCCACCTGATCCGGACCGGCTTGTTGTCACTGCGGTTTCAGCCGGATGTCTGCTGCTGCATAAAGTCATTGATACTTAAGGAGCTTCGAAAAGCTGGGAGACATAAGTGCAGACGTACTTTCAAAAGGCGGCAGTTATCTGTTTATGGGTATTTTTTGTGTAAAAATACCTTTTTCTTTAAATTAGTTTCTAATTTAGTTTGAGAAGCTGCTTGTATGTCCATCATCTCTATATGTTAGACAGAGAGAGCTAAACTCAGTTTAAGGAATGACTCTTAAAGCTCACTTATACAACACTTAGCTCCATATTTTATTTGGTTACAGCTGATTTTGATTTTAGATTTTTTTTTAAATCTGGTTGTTGCTTTTATTTTTGTTGATATACTTGTTGTGCTGAACAGAATATTGTATTTCCCTGAAACAAGTGAATCGCCATAGACTTTCACAAAGCCTTCAAGATGGATACTTATGTCTTTGCTTATCTCCTGACTTTCCTTCATGTTTTGCAAGCCGTCTCCTGTTTTACATCTTGAGTGATGGACAAGAGCTCCTCTAATTGGTACCAAATGCCGAGCAGATCGTCAGAATTCCTAAGATTCAGAAAGCAGTGGAGACATCTCCACAGCAGGAGTGTTTATTTAGTGGAAAACAAAGAATCAACAGCTTCGAGGGCTTCTGTATTCACCTGCAAGAAAATGGTTGGTTTGATAACGTCCATAGTTCAAATGCTTCACCGTATTTATTCAGAAAACAAATCAGTTTAGTGTAGAGCCGCTGGAATGCGGTCTCATTAGTTTTCGTAAGTAGATAATCTCAGGTTTGTTTTGTTGAATCTCAACTGAAGTATCTTGTACCCAAACACTGATGAGGATGTTGAGTTCAGCGGGAGGAGAGCTGGGCTCTGACGGTCTTTCGTCAACAAATAATCACACGGAGTCGTAATAACCTCACTTGAATATGTTATGTCTTGAAAAGGAGGTATTCTTATAATGTTTGTGTGTGAAGACTGTAAGGAATCCATCCACTGATGAAAACCCATGATCATCAAGAGATTAAAGCTGACTTCTTCCATTGTGCCTGAAGGGAAACTCCTGGAAATAACCACGTGTGTTTGGCATTAGAAACATCTTAAGTGTTGTTAAGAACAAAAGGGGATCTCATGTAAGTTGTTGGTTAGAATGAGATAAACCAGGGGAAAAGATGGGATGTATTTCTCCTCATTTTATAAGACTTGTTGCATGTGAATCCAGGTCTGAGGTAGTTGTACATTTTGTACACTTTGCAAACGTCAGGGCGGTACGCCGCACTGAAAGAAAAAAATAGGCCTTGCATGGCATGACTGGTGGAAATATGTGGTTTGATTATGTGATCCTTTTCTATTAAAAAGTTAAAACCTCCATGTTTGAAAATAGAAAAGTTAAGATAAAAGTCCAACATGGCTGCTTTAGATATGAAACACAGAGGCAATGGTAATTAAAACATATAAACATGATTTAAATCTCTAAATCAATCACATATGATGGGCACAATCTAAATACATTTATAGAATATGTTGTTGTTGTGCACAAAATGCAGGTAAAGGACTTATTGGTCGGATTTAACATGGTCAGTGAACATATCAACCAGCAAAATCCACAAATTGTTTACATTTTGCAGGGAAACATGGCTAATTTTCATTTAAGCTTCAATGTTATTCCCAGACCATTGTAAAGCCTAATGCTGTTATTTCTGGGAGAGGAAAGGGAGGGAGATGGGGTAACTAATTTCTTTTTAACATATTTAAGCACTTTACTAGACCTTTTCTTTTTTTAGTGGTAATGTATTTATTATATTTTGTGTACTTTTTCATGGATGCTTCCAGTTGTACGATCTCTACGCTGTGTGGATGTGAACTAATGTGTGAGCAACAGACACACATAATCCCTACGGGATTAATAAAGTTTCACCTAACCTAACCTATCTGCCATAATTTGTGTGGTGAGTGGTAGATCACACTGCAGACAACGGAGTGCAAAGCTTTTGGTTTTGCTTTGATAAAACACAACTCAAAGAGACTGGCACAAGAGAAAACATACAGCCATGAAGAACGCCCTGAAGGAGAATGAATGCTCAGCTATAAGTTTCCATTAAAAAAGGAAGACGTGTAACAGAGACATGAGTTTTGAGGAACACAATCTGGTTTGCGGCTTGTTTCTGTCTGACATGATGCAACAAGACCAGACAGCCGCTTTACTAAACAACTTTTGACTCTTGCATATTATCAACTAATTTCATCTTGATGTAGTCGGCTAAAAAGGAGACATGCTCAATGTTAAATGAGGCACATCCCTTAGTAATAACAAGAGTATTTTCATATGACAAAGCGCTCCATATTGTTTGATTGTTGTTATTTTGCTGCAGATTAGGAGCTATAAGTCACATAATTGCTCGTTTAATTTCACATTTTTCAAATACACTGGGAAAGGATTAAAAACAGTTCGCTGACTAATAAATGAAGGAGTTTCTTTGCCAGATTATTATGTGATGACAAAATTGTGGCAGAAATATAACAGCTGTTCTGTTTTTCCCTCCGTCTGAATGGGGAACGAAACTCTTTCCTCAGCGTGTTTCCTGTCTCTGTGCGTGCTGCGTTGATGTATGTTCAGGATACATGTAATTTAGTCATGTGAGTGTCACACTGACGTGTGGTTTGTGTGATAAATCTGCTCTACACCGCTCAAATGACTTTATCTCCTTTGCTGGTTGAATCAGGCAGGATCAGGGACAAAATGATGTATCATTTATTTGTTCCTGTCTAAGAAATCTCTTTAGTCCCCGCTGTGTCCAGGAGGTTCATGATTTGCATTTAAGAGATATTTTTCTCATCCTCTCTAAAAGTGACACAAAGACAGCTTTGCATGGATGCATCAATCACCTCATAGTTAGATTATTACATTTCTTCATATTTTAACATTGTGACATTGTCTGTAAAGCTGCTCCTGCATCATTGCTGCAGCCAGATTCCTAACTTGACCCTGAGAAGTTCCAGCCCTCATTCATGAAACAGATTTTTAAAATTATTTTGTTTTTAAAGCATAGCGTGGGCTGCCATCTTGATATATACCCAAACTCCTTCACTGTAGACCTAAATCATCTAAGGAACTTGTTTTGTCTTATAAGTTAGACAGTCGGAGACGTCAGTACCGGCACCAGCCTCGAAGCTTTGGAGCAACTTTTCAAGATTTCCTCCTCCACAATATTTGGAATACCACTCAAGATTAGTTTATCTTTATTCATTATAGCAGTCATACTTCTGGAACCTTTCAACATTTTAACTTGCAGGGAGAAAAAAAAAGGTTTTCAAAATGTTTTACAAAGCAAATCTGAAAAGTGTGGTGGGTTTTTGCATTCAGCGTCCCTGAATCAGAATGCTTAGTAACTTTCGTAAGTGTATCTCTATGCATTTTTAGGGTGAAGATGAACCTTCTCCCCACTTTCAAATTTTCTTCCAGGATTGCCTTGTATGTTGCTCCATGCATTCACCGTCGTGTTAGTGATGGAGAGAATGATTGCCACACCTTCATGCTGCAGTGTTTTAAGTATAGGCCAAAATAGTTGCTGTGTCTTCTAAGCGGTTGGTGGCTAACTTTACAACGGCTTCTTCCTATTTACAAATTAGGTGAAAGTGGTTGCACGGATTTTATTTAAGGGTATCAGGACAGAGGTAGCTCAGCACAAATACATTAACTCCTTTTTAATTTGTAATCATAAAAATAATATAAAGGAAACCCCAAATTACAGTATATAATTTTATCTGTGGTGTCATTTTCACACCACAGTAACTTTTACATCATTATAAAGTTTGGTGACTTATTCTATGGTTAAAACAGACTTTACTATCAATATTGATTGAACTAATGGTTTCAGTGAATTATTCAGATTCTGTCTGGATGATCCAACAAGTAAAATAATCCAGTTGTTTGATAAGGATCATTATTCTTGCAGCCTCTTCTCTCCTTTGGCCGTTTCTGGCATTCGAGTCATTTTGTTCTCTTCACTCTGCTGATGGCAACAACGGGGAAACACAACTGTGCATGTTTTTTGTGGATCCAATGGCTTTCACAGATGGTCTTCAGGTTCGTTTGAGTCGGTCCAAAACAATCACAGTTCAATGAGTTGGTACGGCGAAGCCTGGAAAATACAACATGTGTCTCACGCAACAAGAGACAAGGAACAATTGATTAGTGGGCTTCAAATGGCCAAACATCCTCACCTGTGGTCAGGTGCTTTCCTCCATCAGGACAGGCCAACAGGATGGATGTCAGCCTCTGATAAGATAAAGGTGTAGAGAGAGGTGACGGCCGATGAGGTTCCCATATAAAGTGTCCAGTAGACTCACATCCCTGAGGTGAAATCTAGGGATGATGACGAGCTGCTGCACAATTTAAGATGCTGCCGGCCGGCCGGGCCCCTCAGGAGGGAACTCAGCTTTGCAAGTGGAGACTCACAAGTACTGACGTAGCTTTGTGCAGATTATGTGTTCAGTGAAGGAAAGGGCTGAAACATTGGAACCCTCTGCAACGTGCATGCTGCTAGCATGATAAACAACTGGGCAACCCAGTTTCCTTATCGCATACAGACACGTGCATGGGACCCCTTGCTGTCACATCACTATACTCGCAAGTTTGTCTGTAGTTTGATATGCAGTAACTCGTATTCATTATGGTACCAGTGACAGTTTGGAACAGGTGCCAAAGGGGAATTCTGTGCAGTAAAAAAATGACCCGAGGTTCTCCAGATCTGCCTTCATGTGTCAGGTGCAAATGTGACAAAATTCACTCCTGAAATGTCTTCCCACTATTTGCTTAGCTCGGCTTAAAACTTAAAATTCCAACAGCTCGGCATAAAAGACCCAATAGGTCTGCACTTACTTATTAAAGATTTGTTTTCCCTTTAATATTCCTTGTCCTCTAGGGAACTGGTTGTGCAGTGGAGCCACTTTCATGTTCATGAGCTTTCGGCCCAATCTGTTTTTCATTTGTGATTGCACAACAGGGGAGAAATCCCTTTCCTTTTTTCTGACCTTCATGCCTTTTGCACTTCTGCAGCTCAGATCTCATTAGGAAAAAAAAAAGCATTTAAAGACTAAATATCGCCTGCATTTTGTTGTTCCCTTGTACATAACTTCAGATAAAATACCATGAATGTACGTTTTGCTTAGATAAATTACCTTTTGTGTTCAAATCCTGCTTATTTCCTGTTCCCCTTGTATTTCTCAACCATGCACTAGTTGAGTTGGGAACAGAGGAAACTAGAGATGGCCCGATTTTTTATTGTGTTATGGCGAAAAGTAACGCTATCTGCACGCAGGATTGGTTTAAAGTTTATGTTTGTGCTGATGTCACGGCCTTCCATCGTGGAACAGATATTCATAAAGTAAAGATAAACGTCTAATTGGTCTACACAAAGTAATTCAGCAACTCTGCTGCTGCTCAGAGAGGTGCTGCTTGATTTCCTGACATTTTAAGAAGGATGCTGCTCCAATGAAATCTTACGTCATTTTGTTTCATTACTTGTATAAAATCAATGTAAACCTTTTGTGAAAACTGAATCCATAAGTTTCCTAAATTAAAATATTTATGTTCTCATTTTATGTTGGTGGGCTTTATATTTCTTTGGAAAAGATGAGTTTGTAATTTTGTTGTTAAATAGTTTTGCCAAAAATAAGACTAATTTGAAAATACATCAGTTTTTGTGTCGAGGCAGTTTAGAAGTGTTTTTTTAAGATTTTATTTTTACTTTCGGGTTGTTGACCTGGATATTAAAGGTGGAGTAAAAGTCTTGAAAGGTTTCA
Organism: Poeciliopsis paucimaculata; assembly: GCA_903067055.1. Lineage (NCBI taxonomy): Eukaryota > Metazoa > Chordata > Actinopteri > Cyprinodontiformes > Poeciliidae > Poeciliopsis > Poeciliopsis paucimaculata. Next base: position 19,206 of record CAEGAD010045446.1, read on the forward strand.
CAACTTAAATTCAAACACTACTCCTTTAAAGCTTTACTTGCCTCCCTTTTCCTGACATTTTCCAGAGATGAACTGCTGAAATCTCTGCTCAAACTGAGGCTGACCTTTCACGTGCTGTTTTTTGATGTAACTACGATCAGCTGGCCTTCATGTTTTCTCCAGGTTTTCATAGTTTCTAATGTTTTTCGCAGCCCTGTATGCCTCAAATGTTTCTGCATGTTTGCATGTTTGCTACTAATATAATGGCACTCAAGAAAAACGTCACAGGAACGTCTATGAAACAGAGAGAGCAGATTTTCTTTGTATATTTCCAATTTTATGACGAGTCACAAGGGATGGAGAATTAAGAATCAAGCCAAGAGTTTGTTTGCCTTTTCAACATTATTTATATGTGAGTGAAACAGTTTGTCCTTTCCAAAAGAAACACAACAAAGTCAATAAATGTTGTTTGGCCTTAATTACTTGGGAATAATGGTAAAACAGGTTGGGGTAATCAAGAGGAATGAACATTTTGGCTCTTTCATTGGCTGCTAATCCAAAGGTGCAATGATTTTGGCAGAACTATTTCATTTTTCAGGGAAGCCTACACCCATAATCTAACTCAGAGACCAGCTCTGTGATAAATACAGTTTGTATATGCTGGAGGAGGGAATGAAGGGTAACTGAAGACAAGAGCCTAATTGTTATTTTTGGGAGGTTTAATGGAAGAACGCAGCAGAACAGAGTAACCATTGTAAAGCTGGCGCGGTTGAAATGTTGACTGGTTGTTTTTAAGCGTCTCGAGCAGATCCCTTTTCTCTGCCTGTCATCTCCTCAGGATAAACAATAATCTGCCAGACAGAGGCCATAAATCCTTAATCCCAGCAGAGTTTATAGCTCCATTGTGTCTGAGTCATTCTGGGTTAAAGTAATGGTTCTTTTGGAGTTCCTCTCCCGTCACGGTCTTCCTGAAACCTCAGTATGTGGTCAGAAATCCAGTCCCAGTCTTTTCCTGTCATGCCCTCCTCCTCTTCACCCTGATGGTACAAATTTTGCACGATGCTCCCGACTTGGACTTGTGGTGTTCATTTGTCCCTCTTCTGTTCTAAAAATTGCCTGTTGAGGAAACGTCTGGGTCGCCAGGAAGCGAAGGGGTTACGATTTTCACCCAGCGATGGAAGTGCGCTCAATCAAAGGAGGCCTTCTGATTGTTTACAGGTTCCCAACGGCGCCCTAATGGTGGCTTGTTTATTATCTGTATTTTGAAAGAGTGTCACTCACAGGTGTGATACATGTCTGTTATTTTGTGGTTGTGAGTGTTTTTACCACAGCTGTTAGCTTCAAACCGTCCTTCCTGAACGGTTGGGATGCTTTGTGAAATATGAGCGACTAACACAAAGAAATACTTGTCAAACGTCAACCTAAAAGAAAAAAGAAAAGAACTATTACAAAGCAAACACGATGTATTAGCTGTTAACTAATTTGCTCAGACTTTTTTTTAGATATATTGAACAAATGAAATGCGAGTACAACATCTGTGATGCAAATAACAAAGTAGATGGATAAGAAGGTTTGAATCGGTCTCTGGGTCAGAATGCTCACAGAGAAGCCCAAAAGTATTCATACTGTTGAAAGATTTTGTTTTAAAGTTTGACCGACACGTTTCCTCGTAATTAACTATTTGAAGTGGTGCAGACAGAGTCCTGAATCTGTGATTCGAGCTGAAGACAATAATGGATAATGGATTTTTTTCTGTACAACTGTTAGGAATAATATTCCAAATACAAGAACTTATAAAAGTATTTTTAACTCTTAAACCTTTGCAAATCTTATCACGTCAAAAACTACTAATCAAATGTGTTTTTTCGAGGGCTTTGTGTTACAGATGAAGTGATTGTATCACTGTGTTCAATCCCTGAGTCAATACTTTTAATTTCTGTAGCAGGTCTTGTACGTTTCTGCCTGATATCCACATCTGAATACTGGCATTTTGCTCCTTCTCTTAGCACTGTGAGGTTGGATGGAAAACATACATGAACATAATATAGTTTACACTTTGCCACACGTTCCCAGTTGAATTTTATGTGCTCGTAATATGTATCTTGCAACAATTAAGAGCTTCTCCAAACAGACCAACTGTAATTGCATTTTTTTATTGTCTTTACTGGATTTCCGATCACTGAAAAAAAAAAAATCCAATACTCTCGTCGGAGAATAGGATCCCACACCATGAAGCGGCCACTGCATTCTTGTGCTGCTTGGCCTCCATGATGCCGTTTCTCCTCTGGTTTTCTCTGAAGCTTTCACGGAGCAGCTGGATTCACGTCGAGCTCACGTGACACACACATGGACTCTATTTACAAACTAGGCAACGTTAGAAGGTGGTTGGCTACACCAGGATTTGTTCTGATGTTATTACTGTGACAGTTGCTGAAGACATTTGCGTGCCGCACTTTTAAGATTGGATAAAATCCAAATACGACACATGGAAGTTTGCTGTTGAGGTTAAGGTTTGATTATGTATTTATTTTTAAAATATTACATTTGTTTATGTACATTTTATTCAACCATTTTTACATTTCCTGTCATTTAAAAAAAAAAGTCATGCTTTGTGCCTTTTATTTTGATAGAATCCAACTTTTGCTGCTGCCTTTGCCCTACTTCACTCGTTACTGTTCTTCTCCACGTTCTCTTTTCTCTGTGTGGAAAACCTCAGTCGAGGTGGAGCTCCACAGTATCTCCTTACTGTCTGTCTCTCCGTTGGTCACAGAGAAACAAGTAAACAAGGCTCAAAGGAACGCAGACAGCCGTTTTCACCTTTGAGGCGTAAACATATTTAAATGCACCCCTTCTGGAAAATGAGGGCAATTTTGGGCTCTTACACCAGACAGAAGCAGCTCAGTTCTGTGCAGCTCAAACTCCTCCTTGCTGGGGTTTTTGGTTGGAGGAAAAAACAGCCAAACTGCCCGAGCTCTTCGTCACAGATGGGATTTTGAACCACAGAGAGCTTTTTTTAGCCTGGGGGGAGAGAGACAGGGTGTGGATGACTTGCATCTGCGGGGGTGAACAGCGTGTGCAGGCTCATGTTCAGGACCAAACGCCTCTTCATGTCGGTTCAGACAGATGAAAATGGCTGTGATATTTTGTAGGGAAAACAAGCTGTTCCTTTATGAGTTGTGACTGAAATATTTGTCTTTTATTGTGCTCTGTTACATAAAGGACGATGATTGGTTGTTGGTACCTTTCTGCGCTGCCCCCCTTCATCCCTGTCACATGCACTCCTCCCAGACATGCCATTATCTTCTGCTTTTGATTATTTTGTTCTCATTTGCATTAGAGTGAGGTCAGCCTGAACCTTCAGCCTGGATTTCTTCAGACATTGTATTTCTTGAACAAAGGACAGCTTTCGTCATTCGCTCCCTCGAAGGTTTCTCACACGCCTCGCTCTGTCTTTCTTCCTTTGATACTTTTACACAAACCATCGTTTTTGGCCTCATTTCACCTCAAATCAATCCTCTCCCCATCAATTACGGTGCAGCCTTGAGGTGTTTACGTGTGAGCTGTGCATTTGGGCCGCACATATTTATGCTATCTGCTGCTGCATTTGTGGTTTCCAGTTTTATCTTGCATCACAACATTACATAACGTCAAACTTATTTATTGCGAAATTCAACTCACAGCAGGAAGCGAAGTTCAGAAGTTTCCAGGACTCATTTAAAGTTAGGCACAGCAACCTGGTTAGATTAGTACAAAAAATGTATTCAAGGGATGGATATTGTCTCCCAGCCGCGCTGCCATCCCATCTGGATTGAGCTTACTGCGAGCGTCCAGCAGGCCAGTCCTCCACAAGACACCCCCAGCCTCCACACCCAAACTAAACTCAAATCAGATGAGACTCGAGAAGGGAGTGAAAGCAGCAAGTAAATGTTCGATGCCTGCAGAAAGTCCTGCAGGGATGTAAGAAAAAACACTTACAGATGGTGATTTGGAAAGTCTTACCAAGAAAGGCAACTGGGAATAATCTTTACTGACTTGTTGGTTCTGTGTTTTAGAAATAAAACACTGAATGAGAACGAATCCAAACTGTGAGCTATAGCTATATTTTCCTTTTTTTAAAGAATATTTTCTCCTGTCTTCTATCTACTAGTTACACATAACACTTTGTGTCCTTATGATGTTGTTTATTCACATTGTTGTATTGGAGATGATTATACTACATTTGCAAACAGATGGACTCTATTTTTAGGTCACTTCTAAATGTAATTGATTTCAATTGATTTTAATTTCCAGTATTGGCATAAGGACGATTAAACAGAAATGTGCCTCACAGTTTAAAACCCCTTTTCCATAAGTTTCCACACATAGAAAAAAATAGACATTTATATTGGACAACCGTTTTTATTCATATAAAGTTTTCTATGTGATTGCCATTGTTTTGAATACACATATTAATACGTGGGCCACTTTGTGCTTGCTTGATCTGCAACGTTTCCAGTTTTCTGAAACTTGCAAATAAAAAAAAATTGCTCTTTTGTCAAATGCATCTTCTTGGGTATCTGACATATATATATATAAAAAAATACATTTTACATTCTCCTATGAATGGAAACTTGTGGCCCACCCTGACCCCGTATATTTTTTTTATGGTGGTGTGAAAAGTTTATCTGCCACAAAACGCATTTGAAAAGAGCACCCAGAAAAATGTGGGTTGCACAAAACCCCCTCTTACACACATTTAGAACATGTAATATGTGATTTCCGTTCAGTTTTTAGAGTTATGAAAGTTGGAAAGTTATGATGGCACAACAATTAAACTGTTTCCCTTCATATAAGCATAGGAAAAAAAATTATTTCAAGAAATGTGTCAAACTGTCTCTGATACCCGCCCATGTCTCAGTGAGTCAGAAATGTCGGAAGCGGTGGGGGGGGGCATTGGATCCGTCGCAGTATCTAAACAGACTTGACTCAGACGGACAAGAGCGACTGTAACACGGTAAGACGTTTCTCTGCTGCTCCTTCATGTGAATCAAATGATGGACACGCTCAGATAGTCCGTGTTCTGGACGAAGTTTGTTGTCAGCTTCATGGAAACAACGGGACGATAATTCATCATGATGTGATGAATTATGTCCAGCGGACGTAATTTAGTGGGGCGTAAGACTCTTTTTGTCATTTTATTTTGCTGCTTCAGACGTCATAGGTAGATGGAGGTTGAACATGTGTGATTTGTTTATTTGTTTATTCTTATTAAAGAACAGTTTTCAGCCTCATTTCTCTTTATGGCTTTAATTTACCCCCGCTCGCTCCATCGTGCCGGTGTGATACTGTCGCGCGCTTCCTGAAGAGGAAACCTCTTTTGAGCCCAAATGTTTTCGAACAGCGTCTTTGTTTAGAGTATCGGAGGATGGTCGGATAATTTTAAATCTGTGTGTAAACTTGTGGCGGCACATAGGGTCGAAAAAACACGTGGACCGTGTTATAAACGAGTTCTTGGGTGGGAACACGTGGTCTTCCGCTGCTGCATCACAGGACAGGAGCAGAAAAAAAAAAAGGAAAAAAAAGAGAGATGAGGCTTTTATCAGCTGGTCGATGACCTGAAAGGCAAACATGTTTGTTTCCCCCCTTAACGAAAACAGAAAGTCTTTATGTTTGAGCTTATATGTCTAGCGAGTCTCAAAAGTCTACACTTGATGGCTTTCTTTTGGTGATATGAACATTTTGATCATGGTACGTCAGTGTTACATGTGGAATATGTCCAGTACAATTTAGCTGAAAAAACAAACAAACAAAAAACTTCTATAGCCTGATGGCTTAGGTTCGCAGGACTTGGACAAATATTCAATATCTTCTTGTTTACACACCTTAATTGAATTAACTTGAAATAAAACTTACCTGTCCTAATGAGATTTTTTACTTCATCTCAAATGGTAAGGAAACCCTTGTTCCAGAAGACAGTATTCAGGTCTGAACGCATTATTCTTGTTGCAGAGTGTGCTGTCGTTTGCAGAAACCAGATTGAAATCTTTGTGACTCAAGTAAATGACACAAAAGCCTAAATTAAAACAGGGTGGTGGCAGCATCATAATCTGACGTTGCTTTCTTTGCTCTTGAGAATGAACTGTTGCAATTACCAGTTTATTCTTCTTTCATATTCAGGTTGAACATGAAGCAAAGAGAATAAGTTCAAGTGAAGAAAATTACACTTTTTGGAAAGGATAAAGATAAAGATTCAGTAAAATTACCCGAAGAAGAATGTAGGCGAGCGATTACAGAAAATTTGGACAACCTTTGAACGGCAACTAAAATGAATGCTGTTTTCAGTATTTGGCTTTTTTCAGGTATATTATTCCAGAAATATCACAATGAAAATTTTATGCTAACAAGCCGTGTTCACTTTTTAATTTCAAGGTAGTTGTGTAATATGTAGTCGGCGGCTCGTCTCATTCATGTTGAACAGTGTGTGAAGTACCCTGAAATCCTGGTTTCGTCCATTTCCTCTATAAAATCTGGATACTTGCTCATCTGAACCGTGGAGTGTCTCTGTTCCTTCCTGACAGAGCGTTATGACTTTCCTGCCTTTTCCACCACCTCCGCTCACCCTGAAGCAGGGAGAAAAAGAGAGGCCTCTTTGTTTTTCAGCAAACAGCTGATCGGAGCTCACATCTGTCTTTCTTTTTCACACCTGTTGCACAATGAGTTGAAGCTAAATCAAAGTCAGACGGGCAGCTTTTTTCTTCTTTTTTTTGCCTGTGATGGCAGGATGAACAGAGGTTTAAAAGTGTGGTTGAGACTAGAAGGAGGCATGGTAAACATGCTCTGCCCTGTTATTCACCCACATGGGTGAGGCATCCATGTGGCAAACTGCAAAGGCTGGTAACTGCAGCTGGACTCTTTGTTGCTCTCAGAGTGGCGGGAATCATTCGGGGTGGAGAGCTGGCAGGATGACGACAAAAGGCGTCAGACATTTTTAATCCTCCACCTCACTTTGGCAAGAATTGAAATCTTTTCACCTTCCACTGTTTTCAATCTTCTCCAGATGTTTGCACTACTCGAAAGTGCCTTGTAAAAGGCTGGTTCCTTGTCTTATCGTTTCCTGTTCTCCGTTGGATTTTTATATAACAGAGATAAAAATCTCAGTGGTTCACAGGTTTGAAATCACTTACTGTTAGCATTATTTGGGTCCAAACAGGGAATGAGTAATTATGTATGAGTAATCAGGAGGAAGTATGCACTTTGTTAGCTTCCTGAAGCAGTTGCTGCTTCTTAAGTTCAAGGAAGTTTCCTCTTAGCTTTTCTCAGTGATTCAGCTGTCAGCCTTTTTATTGGCTGATACTAATTTCCACTTTTATTGAAAGTGGTTGTTTTTTTTTTAAGGCTTGCGAGAAATACAGCCTCCTTTGTGTGAACTCTTGCTTTTTTGGAACAATTGATAACAAGCTCTTGCCATATAAGACAAATTGTGTTGCAGATGCTTTGATCGAGTTTAATGGTTTTGGATCCAACAGGAAATGGGGGTTACAGTGATCACATTTTATGCTTTAAAGCACGCATCCATAACTTTTATAATATTCTCCATAAAACTGCACACAAAGTGCATCAAAAGAGACGCCGATTTGTAATGCACTTCATGAAGAAAACATTAGCTCCCAGTATTTGACCTGCTGATGTTCAGTTAGAGCCAAGTCATGGAAAACTGATTAATTTTAATCTCTGTCCGGTTGGTTGGCGTACATCTGCTAGAGCTTTGTCAGTAAACTAGAAAACATACATTGTCTTGACTCCTTTCTTTCTGCACAATAAATTAATGAAACTTTATTATTGCTGTCACAATGGCTTCAAATGTTTTTCAGGTTTTTGTCCTACAGTTTAAACAGAAGCGTCGTCACTTATAGCATAAAACAGATTTAGATTTTCATTTCAATGTCACACTCGCATGGTTCACTAACAAGACTCAGTACAAACATTGTCTACCGTCTCAAAAGGATTTAAATATTAACAAGTTAATTGTTGCATGTCCACAACAAATAAAAATGATTGGACTGGTGGTTTCCAGTTAGATGATGCTTGTTTGAAGCTGCAGTAATGACAAAACTTGAGCCATTTTGCTGCTTCTTTTTCTCGTTATTGTTCAAAGCAAGAACCAGAGCAGACGAACATTTTGTCATTTCTCAAGCTCGTCTCAACTCTAATGTTGGGTAACTTTTAACCGCGCCTTGCCCAGTGCTCAAGCTTGGGTAAAGACCCGCAGCACCATGAATCCCTCCAGCATACCTGATAGTCGGCATTTTCCTGATAGCGCAGTCCTAATCTCATCCGATCAAAACACATTTCCAGTTTCGATCTGTTTACTGTTTAGCAAGCCGAAGGATCTCTGAAATGTAGATACTTGGAGAACTGGTATTCTCAAGATGGAAGTACTGCTATATTTCAATAACTCATCAAATTTGCTAGTAAGCATCCAAGTATGAAAACTCAACCGTCTGTGGAGAGAGTGTGTGAAGTGTGTGCACCTCAGTATTAGGGAGTCTTTACTGCAATAAAAATGTTCACTTGTTTTTCCTATTGGTTAAGAGAAATCAGCTTTTGTGGCACTTGATAGCCACATTTTAAAGCTTAGCATCTCCAATTTGATATTAGGAGAAAAATTATTAGAAGATACAAGAACATGGTTTAATATATATTTTCAAGTCTTCCTGCTTCGAGAGGATATTATTTATATTTAATAGAAGTGAAGCAAATGTCATGTTGTGTGTCAGAGAGGAGCTGGTTCTTTTCACTGGTGGGTTTCTTTGACCATCAGTAAAGCCCTTTATGCATCGTTATCAGGAGGGTCAATGGTTTACCTTAATCCTGGTTTAGTGAATAACGCATGAAGACCATTCTATACACACACTGAATCAATCATTATTTAAAGGGAGGCTGGATGAGTACAAAATATCACATGCGGTTGTTCTTTTGAGGCTGTAATGAATGTTTTATGACCTGATAAGGAGGACAATGCTTTCTTTTCTTTATTGTCCTGATATAAAACCTTTGATTTGGTTGCAGATAGCTGAACTCTAAGAAACAGAGTAAGCACGAATCAGTTTGTAGTATTTATTATTATCATTCTTATTTGGACTCAGCTGGGATTATATAGATGAAATATTCTTTAAACCTATTTCTAAAGTGTTGTTGTTATGTAGTTTTGGTGTGTTACTGACTACTGAGATTCATTTCCTCCTATTACTTCTGAGAAAACCATTCAAGTTTAAATCTGTCCTCATGAAATGGCATAGCTATGCGTGTGTGTGAGTGTGTTTCTGCACGTCTGTGTGTGTATGTGTGTTTAGGAAACGACCTCCAGAAGGATGTTCTATTACCCTGATCATATGACCAGCATCAAACTATTCCTCAGTCTGGCAATAAAGGTGACTCTGTTAGAGATGGCGTACAGCGAGGAACATGAACTCTTGTCCTTTTAAACTCCTTCAACATCTATGGCTCCTAGACTTCAGCGTTGTGTTTTCCTCTAATTGCATTTTTTAAATCAGCGTGATCTGACTGAATGTTAAAATTGTAAACGAGAACAGAGCTTCAGTTTGACACTGGTACATTTCTGTGCCAGTTCTGAATGTCACAGAGAGGACAAGCAGTAAATGTGTGAAAGTGCACCACTGCACAGACTGCAAAGTGCTGTGTTTCTGCCGGGCACCGCTCCAGTACTGGGGACCCTTTGCCAATTGGCTCATGAGCGTGGTGCCCTGTGAGAGAGACATACTTTGTAGGAGTATGGCCTTAGCGGTATGTTTTAAACTGGACGCTGTTGTTGTTGTCTATGATGCTGCTGGCTATGATAAGGTTTGGCTGGCTGAGCAGAGCAGAGAGATGAGACGCTCGTGGTGACAACCAGAGTGAGCATGGAAGTTTTATTTCATAAACATTTGCTTCAAAAGCCAGGAGTTCCTGCAGCTTTTCCTTGACAGAGTTCCAGACTTTTCTAGACGTAAGTTTCCAGAGTCCTAAGTCAAAGTCTGCACCATTATTGGAGTAACACACAATATTCCACGATGAATTTTTACATGATTTCTTCAGTCCAGGAACAATTTAGACAAGAACGTGGAGCCGATTAAAATTAGAATGAATGACAAATGGAAGTGTGGGTTGGTGCAGAGTTGATGCACATTTGATAGGCAACGATTTGAGTCATTGAGAGATGTATTGAGGAGCATTTAAATTGAAGGATTGGTTGATGATGCATGGACGGTCAGACTGTTGGATTACTGATGTATTGAATAGTTTTTGGGATTCTTTATTTAAATATTTTAAACATCGTGTTTATTATGTTAACAGTAAGCCAAGAACAAACTCTTGAGAATACATTTTGTTCTTTATGGCCTTTATTTTATTATTTGGACCTGGAAAACGTTTGAATCAGATTTCACATTTTCCCAGTTGTTTCAGACTGCTAGAGTGTTAGGATTTTTCCAAACCACAAAGTTTGGGTCAAAGCAACCACACCTATACCAGAGCTAGGTGGAGCTGAACTTAATGGGATTCCTGTTGTGTCTCTGAGATTGTTTTCCACACAAATTACTGCATTTTATGAAGATATTAAAGGAGAAACATGACGAGTAAAAAAAACAAAATTGCTCTCCCCACCATGTCAGAAACAGAAGTGTGTGTTTCAAAGCTGACTGAACAGCAGTTACTGTTGGGTAGAAATGTAATTATTGGTAAATTTGATAATAGATGTGTACATTTGACATCTCTTTTTGGTTCTGTTCAATTACCTGTAGACATGACAGAAGCAGGTCTGTAATTAACCGTTACATAATGTCAGCCATTGCATCTCTTCCAATTCTGCTGAAAGATATTTTCTATTTCTTTGGAAAAGAATCTCCTGCGGGTGTTTTGGATTTAAAACTGAGCCTACACATAAACACAATGAAGCTTTCAGTTCTTTTAAGACATTTTGGAGATGGATGATAAGACGGCTATCATCATGGGAGAACCCAAGATAGCAGAAGCAAAGCTGTTTTCCCATCCCACATTCTGTGTCAGCCTTTCCCAGACAGTGGTTCCTAAGTCCAGCCTGATTCCTAATGGGTTAATCGTGCGCTAGCTGCCTTCATATACAGGACTCTGTGTGTGTAGTCAGGACCAGTCTGATGCACCATGTGATTTGTTACACCAGTAAACTACATGAACATTTGACATTAATGCGGTTTAAGTTTGCTTTATATTCATTAATCTTTGCAGGATCCAAGTGTTTTTTTCTTTGTACCATCACTCTGGTTTAGTTTTTTCCCCTTGATGTTCCAAACTTTTCAATCAATTCATAAAAATGCTCAACAAATTGTGAATTACAGCAACAATACAATGTTTCTGGGATTTATTTTAAATTAAAGTAACAAATGCATTAACTTTTTGCCTCTGGTACAGTCCATAGCTGTGATTTGGCCTGAAGAACAGGAACTTCTTTGTGTCAGCAGGTAACTTCTCATTGGAGCTGAGAAAAATCACATGCGGCGTTCCCCAGGGCTCCATCTTGGAGCCCCTCTTAATAGTTACATTCTCCTTCTAACCACAGGTGGTTTACATTTTGAAATGAAGAAGCTGCTGAGTCATTTTGACGTCAACCAAAGTGAAGAAAATGTTGTGTTTTTGTTAAGTAATTGTAGCTGACTACCTTTTGCAACATTGTAAATAGTTGTAAGTATTTTTGTAAGATGTCCACTTGCTCACATTTGTAAATAGAATGAAGTATGTGATTAGTTATTTTATTTATTTATGGTTTGTTTTAAATTGTTCCAAGTTGGCTGTAATAAATATCTCTAAATGGTGAAGTCCATTTAGACAGTCACATCTAGCTCAGATGATAATAAGAAATAAGATTAGCTATTATAGCTCTGCATATGATACTCAGCTCTAAATTATGTCACGAGGTGACTCTGAACCCATTCAAGCATCGAACAGATGCTTAGAACAAATCAGTGTGTGGATGAGCTACAGAGTTCTTCAGATGAACAAAACAAAATGGGTTTCAAACCAGAGGAAGAATGATCCAGACACTCAGGTCTAGTTATTACAGCTGAAAACTAGACCCAAAATCTGGGTGTGGTGATGGACTTGGACCAGAACCTTCTGAGTCACATAAAGACAGTCACAAAGTTGGCCTTCTATCATCAGAAGAACATTTCTAGGGTTAAGAAAACTGATGTCTCAAAAAGATCTAGAGAAACTCATCCACACACTTATCTTTAGTCACATCGGTTACTGCAACAGTGTCTTCACAAGTGACAAATCAGTCGTCCAGCTGCAGCTAATCCAGAACGCTGCTGCTCGCGTTGTCACTGAAACCAGAAAGACAGCAAACATCACACCAGTTTTAAAGTCCATACACCGACTCCCTGTAGTTCAGAGAATAGACTTTATATTACTTTAATCACTTAAAGGCTTAGAAACACAATACATTAAAGATCTACTGTTAGTGTATCAACCCTCCAAACATCTCAAGTGTTCTGGTTCTGGTCTTCTCTGCATTCCCAGAACCAAACATGGAGCAATGGCATTATATATGTAGATATATTTTTAGGTGAGTGAACCACATTCTGTGTCAGCCTTTGCCAGACAGTGGTTCCTAAGTCCAGCCTGATTCCTAATGGGTTAATCGTGCGCTAGCTGCCTTCATATACAGGACTGTGTGTGTGTAGTCAGGACCAGTCTGATGCACCATGTAATTTGTTACACCAATAAACTACATGAACATTTGACATTAATGTGGTTTAAGTTTGCTGTATATTCATTAATCTTTGCAGGATCCAAGTGTGCCTTCATCTAGTTCTTTGCAATTGCAAAATTGTAGATGACAATGTTGAAGTGAGGTTAAAACATGCATGCGCCCCATCAATATTGAGTGGTATTCTAGCCAGGATGGTGCAAACAGGATAAAAACAATAAAAAGCGAGCAGGGTGGGGTGCTTCATGAGGAGTTTCTGGTCATATCACTGCGGAAGAAACAGACATAAATCACATGCAGGACCAAACATCGCTCCATAATTGTTCAGGAGTTTACGTCGACATGCCAGGGATGGTCACATGCGCGTGAGTGGAATGTGAATGTAAAGCTGCACAACAAGGACTGGGTTGAGGACTCCAGGGTCTGAGAGTCTGGAGGAGGAGATGTAGTGTGGGCCAGGTCTAGTGTGTAGTTGGGTGTTAACCTAGCGAACCTCTCTGTGGTATAAATGAGGCGTGCGCGGCTTGTTCAGCCGTTGTGTTAGTTGATGAGAGAAAGCTGGAGTCTCCAGTCTCTGTTTAAAGGCTGCTGGACAGTAAGTCTTTTGTTTCAGGGTACTTTGTCATGTTTTGTTATTCAGAGAGTGTAGAGAAACATGTTGAGATATTGCAGCATTATGAATTGTGACTTTTACATTACCGAACTTTGTCGACAAGCGGTAAGATTTCTGTAAACTGTTGAAGGTGTTTGACCACCTTCTGCTGTTGCGGCTGCATTTTTCACCCCGTAATGACTGAAATGTTTCAAATTAGGAAGGAGAGTTGTTTCCACATCTGTTTCTTAAGATTTGTGATGCTCTGCCAACTCAGCTGGCCAAAAGCCGCAGCGATTTCTGCTGAAAGGTTTCATCTCTTCAGCTCTTCTTCTTTCTTTCTCCTGATGTCTATTTGAGCAGCCTGTGCCAGCTTGCTGCCAAGTTTTACTTCTTGCTTTTATAAATAATGTCGCTGCCTGGAAAATAACAATTTGTGAATTAATTAACCTACAGCAGAGGTTTGGGAGCCAGTATGTAAATATAATTAGTTACTATTAGGGTGAGGGGAGCAGCTCTGAACATTTAAAATAAACAGCACTGCCTCCAAAACACCAAATCTAAACCAATAGAGATATTCCAAACATACAGAGATCAAAATTTTTGTTACTTATTCAAGGTTTCCCCCAGAAAACTTGCTAAACATCCAGCGGCCCATCGTGTTTTTGAGTTAAAAAATGTTTAAAGTTGGCAGGAAATTTGAAAGTATCACTCGATAATTATGTGTTACTGAAAGATTGGAAGATTAACACCTGAACACCAACTATATAGTCTTAATAAATGTGTTTTAAAAACACTTAAATAAATAAGCATGGCTTAGGCTGGTGGGGACACAAGTGAAGCCTGGTGGCCCGCCAGGCTTGTAATACACTGAAACCCTGTTATTGTAACATATTAATATTCAGTATGAACCAGATCAGTTTCTTCCCCTTCCATATTTTAGAACATCTATTTACACAAAGAAGGAATAGATTCTGCTGATTGTGAAAAATATACATTTTTTCTGTTCATTTCAGACACGGTGCCCCCGATCAAAGACTGAACACAAACCAGACACAGACTGAAAACCATGACGGCCATCAACGCACCTCAGGACAGGTGAAACACTGTAAACACATCTCTGTGTTGAACAAAACGCTCCTGTCTGTAGCATCTTAATGAAATCAGTTTGTTGATAAAGATGAATGGCTTCACTGATGAACTCTCATGTGGATTTCCTCTCCCAGATACCACGCAGTATGGATTATTTTCTTCATCCTGGGCCTGGGAACACTTTTACCCTGGAATTTCTTCATGACAGCAACAATGGTAAGATGTGCCTACATCTTACCAAAGAGCCTATTGTAATAATAAAAGCTTTACTCCACATGCTAAACTAACTTTATTAATCAGCATGTCTGAAATAATCCAGTTAGGTTCATTTATCTTGATCCTTTAAAAATTGACATTATTTTTATGAGCAGTAAGAAATGCTGACTTTGTTAAAAAATAAGCATAATTTAAGAAAATGACAAAAAGTCTGAAATTTTATATTGAAATAGTTTCTCCTCATGACAGCCCGATTGCCTCACATAATATTTTTTTCATTACTTCCACATTTTTCCATGTTTAATTCACATATATGAATGTGATTTAATGCAATTATGTGCAAGAGACCAAAAGGTACCAGTGCATCATCCAGTTGTTCTCTCTGTAAATCTTGTGAGAAAAACAAAAGACCAGTTGGTAGTTTCCTCCAAGTCAGGTATTGAACACAAGGATCCCATTTTAATTTTTTACCATCTGTTAACTCTACATCTGGCGGAAAAGTACCGCTGGGCATCACCCTGAGCAAACCACCCCAACAATGAAACATGGTGGTAGAAGGATCATGCTGTGGGAACCATTTTCTTCAGCCATGATAAACGAGCTGGTCAGAGTAAATGGAAAAATGGTTTATCTTCCAGCATCTTTGATTGAAGAGTTTAAAAACTGAAGTTTACAGATTCTCTCCATTTAATCTGACTGAGTTTTAGCTTCTTTAGCAAAGAAGAATGGCCAAAAAAGTCAGTCTGGATGAGCAAAGCCGGTAGAGACGAACCCCAAATAAACATTTCAGTAATTTGCATTGAGGAAATTGCACAAAACTAGACTGATGCGGCTAGTTTTGCTGGATGCATCAGTGTGATTTATGTGCCTTTGTAAACGACAAGCGTCATTTCCCTCCACATGGCACCAACCTGTGACTCCATTCTGCTCTGTGGCAGTGGGAGAACTGCACTAATGCATCTGCATCTCCTCTCTGCTCTCCTTTAGTACTTCACAAGCCGACTGAAAGATCCAATAACCGAACACAACAATGGTACTTCAGAACGCAATGTGCTGGAGTCAAAGTTCAACAACGTCATGACGCTGTGCGCCATGGTGCCTCTGCTCATTTTCACCTGCCTCAACTCCTTCATACACCAAAGGTAACGCTTGTCTTCTTTACCACACGAGGTCAAACATGCTCAGTTTGGAAATATCTGTGATAACTGTGTTAGATCTACAGGATGTTTTTTTTTTACTTTTTAAAGTGGCTGCTCCTTTGCTATATTTACTGAAGGAGAGATCATGCGACATGAGAACCGGCAAAGCATTGGTTTCATCCTCTCAAAAAGGATGTGTGTCTTTATGTCAAGTTTGCTTTAATTAGACTTCAGTGAATGTTTTCCTTGAACAAACACAGGCAGGAATGCTATTTATGTTTCCCACTTCCCGCTTCTCGCCTTGGATTTTCTCGTCTTTATTTTGGTTTCCTTCTGTTTACCGCCACAGAAGAAAAGCTAGGACATTGTGACTTCTCTTTTTGTACTTTACGTTTATCCTAAAACTTATTTTGTTAGAATCGTGGTCAGAAAACGGTGAATGATTTTCTCCCACTTTCTGTATCGTTCTGTTTTGTTTTGTTTCAGAATCCCTCAGAAGCTGCGCATCTCGGGCAGCTTGGCTGTCATCTTCCTCGTTTTCATGGTGACGGCTATAATGGTCAAAGTGAACATAGAGCCTGTTCCCTTCTTCACCCTCACTATGATTAAGATTGTCTGCATCAACTGTAAGTGGTTTTGCTACATCTAAAGCTTTAAAATGATAAACACTCTGCGGAGTTGCCCACACACCACTTTCCTGTTTTGCAATATGTGTTGATGTATTGTTACATGTGTCTAAGCATGGGAAAATTAAGATTGTGTGGAAGATTGTGTCCTTTCATGTCTTTAAAGACACATTCCTCGTCTAAATAGTGCATGAACACTGTGATCGATACTGTGGATCTGCAGCCTTCCTCCATGTCAGAACTGACTGTTTTACTTTTGTTGCTCATAATCTTGTATTGTTTTGATTTGATTTGTTTATGCCATTGAAATGAAAGGCAAATATTCAATAGTACGACAGAAGCACTGCCAGAGGTTACAAAAGAAAAAAAAAAGGAATAAGATAAATAGCTAACTACTGGAGCTCAATAATCAGGTAAAAGGTAAAAACAAACAGGAAGGTCGGGTGTTTTGAGTTTTAGCTCACAGACACATTTTCATATGTATTGATTACTCAACTATCATTTTTTAAAACATTTTGGAACTTACATTTACTTTAAAGACAAAAATATATAAATGGGATTTAAAGGTTGAGAACTCTCACCAACTTTGATCCCATGATCCATAATGGCTTCCGTTAAATGCAGTAAAAGCTGCTGTAATAAACGGATTATTTGTATCTCATTAGCACAGTGGCATGGATAGTGATGTACAAAATATGTTGTAATATGTTCCTTTAGGTCTCCAATGGTTGTTATGCACAACATTAGCAGATACTGTTAAACTGAGGGCAACATGACTACCAGCCAGTGGAGCACAGCGTTAAACCTTGGTCTAGTTAAAGTAAACAACATCTTGTATATCTGTCGGACTGAATTAGACTTGTCTTCTTCCAGGTCCATTTCACCTCAGGAATTTTATGGCGATGGGAAAACCTCCATAGCTTCACGCTGAGATTCTCAACACAGTCTCTCTTCTCACTGTGTTTGTTTATTTTCAACAAGTCACAGCACAGCGGGGATAAGCTCATCCTCTTTCTTCTCCCCATTGGGTCGGTTCTGACCAGCATGTTCTCATGCACGAGGAGCCCGATGTGTTTTTATTTTTCCTTAAAAGGAGAACGTTGTGACCTCTAGAGCTTTGATATTCAGCTCATAATTTCTGCATTAGCTGTAGTTAAGGAAGTCATTTCTGTAGCGGAGGATTGGTTTAGTTTCTCTTCTTGTGGTCTTTGCTCCTCTGTGTTTTAAGCTGCTTGATGTTCGTGTCTCACCAGCGTTCGGCGCCGTTCTTCAGGGCAGTCTGTTTGGACTCGCAGGGATTCTGCCCGCCTCCTATACCACTCCCATCATGAGCGGACAGGGCCTGGCTGGGACCTTCGCTGCCTTCTCCATGATCTGCGCCCTGGCCAGTACGTATCTACAAAGTTCTGGTCCAGTCGAAGGATCGCTGCTCACACTGGTGGTGGTTCTGGTTTACTTCGCGCACTAACCGGTTGATGTGCGGTTCGGTTCTACAGCAGGTAGTGAACTTTTCCATGACGCGGTCTGTTCCTCATATTGTTGGCGGGATGTGAGCAGCAGCAGCAGGTGAATCAAATCTCTGCTGATGCTTGCTGAGGTTCTGGTTCTGATGGACTAAAATAAGTAGAGATATTTAACTTTGTCTTATATAAATTCATCGGTGGCCCACACATAATGATGAAGGCCAAGATCAGATGATTATTTCACTATGACTGTAAATTAATTACAACCTTTTGTATTTAGGCAATGCAGTGATAAGATGTAAACCATGCATAAACTTCATCATTAGTATTACTATTTAAACCAAAAGAAACATAACATTAAATTAATACTATGTAGTTCCACAGCAGCTCCGTCAGAAAGCTGACCACTTTAGTTTTGTCCGTATTTCAGAGAAACGAGCCGCTAATCCGCGGTCAAACTTTCTGCATGTGTTCCTGCTGCTGCTCCTCGTTATTCTCATGATGAAACTCCAGTTCTGATAGCAACTTAAACTCTAAATGCTAAGGGTCGCTTTGGAGTCGTCAGTGACATAAATCACGAGCCGATCAATGACTGCGATCAGCTGCCAATCAAACGGTTTCGGTGCCATACGTCGATCGGTTCTGCTGGTACTACGGACCGAGACCGTATGGGTTAGGTGGGGGCTGACTCAGCTTCTGTTTTACACAGACCCGAATAGATCCAGTTTAATCGTCAGAGAGGAACAAGAAACAAGACGTCTTTAGCAACCTCAGTACTGATATCAGCAATGATATTTCCACACTTCACCTTCACATTTTACTGCTCTAAAGGGATTTACACTTTATTTCTTACTGAACCCATCACACCACCTCATATAAGGTGCCCTAAATTTCTCAATTATTGCTGGTATTAACCAGCTTCCCCAGAGCAAAAAATGGTGTATTTAAAACTTAGAATATTTTTCTAATTTAGACACATGTCCACATCGAAACATGTATTTGAAACTAATCACACCACTAGATATTCTTTTTTTCCCCTGAATATAGAGGTTAAAAAGTCATTATAATTTAGTGATTTAATATGTTGTTTCTGACTTCAGGTGGATCAAAGCTGCAGGACAGCGCTTTTGGTTACTTCATCACGGCCTGTGTTGTTATTCTTCTGGCCATCACGTCCTACTTCATGCTGCCCAAGATGGTAAAGCTCACCAACTCTGACACTGACGCTCCTTTTCTTGTCCTCCTCGTTAACGTCGTGATGGTTGTGTTTTAATCACCAGGAGTTCTTCCAGTATTACACGGAGAGTAACAGATCAGCACCGTCTGCTGACGAGGAAAACAAGATGGACTTACTGAAGAAAGGTGCAGGAGACATTATCACATGTCTGCTCTATGCAAAACGAGAATGTTAAGCTGAGTTACTCAGCAGAAATATGCTGCAATATCTGTGAACAAAACTAACGTCTTCAGCCTTTTAGCCTCTAAAAGATTTTAGCTCTCTGTCTGAGAAATACCAGGAAGTCTGCATGCAGTTTTTATTTTTACGGCATAAGAAACATCCAGCTATTTTTGCGATGTTCAGCAGTTGTTATTTGTTTATTTTTTCTGAGTGCAAAGTTTTCAGTTCTTTCTGCAATCTGGAGTTAAATTTAAAATCCTGCTGCTCATCTGGCATTCAACTACAAAAAAACAAACAAGCATAATTTCCTTCCAAATCGCTGTAAACCAGGTGCTTGTTTTCCTCCTAAAGGCAAAACAAACAAGTATATTTTCTGCCAGACTTGACAAAAAAACTACTGCTACACTCTGCTTTGGCGAATATTATCTTTTCAGACTGATTGTTGCAAGACTGTAAACAACTGGAAGCTTCTGAAATCACATTTGATCTGGCAGAGATCAGAAAGAGAGACGCTTCTCCAACTTTCTGTTTGGAGACAGTAAATGCATGTGACTTGTCTGGGCAGAAACCGTCTGCAGTGGGAAAATGGAGTCATATTTTGTTAGTGACTGACGTTGTGTGTGTCGGGTTGTGGATGTTTGGGTCAGCGAAGCCTTATCTTGGTTTGGTTATTTTGTTGCTCAGAAAATCAGGACGAGAAGCGACCGGGGACGAATCTGATGGAGGAGGAAACCAGCGGCGGCACGTCTGTGTTCACCATCTTCAAACAGGTCTGCTCACATTTTATTAGTTATGACTCAAGGTGAAAAACCTGCAGAAATATTGACAATTTAAGCTTAATGTGTCTCCTCTAATCTCTCAGCTTTCAGTTTTTAGAGTAGCGTGTTTCAATATGTTGCGTCGTCGCAGGGAGGCGACCAGATGTACGACAAACGACAGAGATGGAGCGTAATATTGATAATATTGTCCTTGTGCTCTCTGATCAGATCTGGGTGATGGCTCTGTCCGTGTGCTTCATCTTCACCGTCACCATAGGAACGTTCCCGTCGGTGACCGTAGACGTCAAGTCGGAGGTGGCGAACGGCAGCGCCTGGGGTGAGTCTGGGAAGGGAGGTTGTAACCAATAACGCAGTAAAATAAAGTTCCCAGTGCCTGAAAAAGTTCCTGAATATTTCAGGATTTTGGGAGAAATGATCTCTCTTTTAAATGAAAATGATTTTTAAAAAATTTAATAACTAAAATTAAGAAACTTTTCAATTGTATCCTAATTTATTGAGATGGTCCTTCAAGTAACAGCAGTGATGTTTTGTCCAAAATTGACTTTAAGTTTGGAAGTTATTGTGAGAAAGTTTGTGAAAAATAAAGTGACTCATTTCTGAATAATTTGAGTTAAACTTAAAGGTTTAAAACTTCGGTTCTTAGCGTGAAATCATGCCGCTGCTCAAAAACTGAAATGAATTTAATGGACGGCACTAAACGAGGAGAATGCTGTGTTTCTTCACTTCAGCCTCCATTTATACATACATGTTTGATTTCCAGTGCAGTAGAAGGAGGGCTGGGTGAAATGGCTTAAAAATAAAATCTGACTGGTTTCCTGTTTTCAGTTTTAATCAACGTTTACTAGAAGAACGTCTTAAAATAACACGTAAAAAGGCGTTTTAATGAGAAGAAAGCTTCTGTAGAGTTATCAATATCTGCTTGAGAAGCTCAGTCTGTCGTTTCTAGTCCTGCTACTGATAATATTTTGATAGTGACATGCTGAAAGATTAAGTATGTCTTTATCTTTAAAACTGATACCACAGTATAACTTCACAAGACGCTGAACGCGCCTCGTTTTATTTTAGTGTGTGGGAGTGTGGCAATATTGAAACGCAGTTCTCAACTTTATTGTCATACAACTTTATTTTCTTATTATTACAGCTGTATTTTTGTAATATTGTAAAATAAGCCCGTAATAAAAGATGAATAAAAGATGCCCGCCCTGGTGTGACGTTGTTCCCATCAGCAGACAGGTGACCACAGGCACACCTGTAAAAATTAAAGCCAAAAATCGAGTCGATGAAGTCGATTTATTGCCTGGCCTCTTAAGTCATGTTTCCGTTTTAAAAGCCTCTTTGCTTCGATCTTTCTCCAGAAACGTACTTCATCCCCGTGTCGTGTTTCCTCCTCTTCAACGTGATGGACTGGGCCGGCAGGAGTCTGACGGCCGTCTGCATGTGGGTCAGTAGCAGTAAACGCTGATTTAACCGCAGCACACCAACAAACCCACCTGTACGTCTGCTTCTTCAAACTCTCTTTAAACAGCCTTGTGAAGAACAGACGCTCGCTGCGTCAGATGTTCACCCCGAGTAAATCTATGCCTCGTGAGGAACGCTGGAAAAACTAAAGTTGTTTCCTGTTGAAAGTCCAGAAGGCTTTCTGTGCTGAGATCAGAGGTTTGCTTTGGAGAGCAGTCTGCGTCTTTTCTTTCCGAGTGGAGGAAGTCTCTGTAAAGGTCAGAGGAAAACAGACGATGGGGATCCTAAAAGAACAATGGCGGAGCGGCCACAGACTCTGAACTCAGTGACTCTTAGAGTCATTCAGACATTTCCGGATCATTTCTCAGCAGCAATTAAAAAAAAACAAAAAAACATTTATAGTGCTGAAACTTGAATTTGCAATTTTTATGGTAAATGGGTGAATTTATACATCAGTTTTCTAGGACTGACAATTGTAAGACATCTTGCTCTAGCCACTGATCCACTGTCTTCATTTCTGGGGAGATGTTCTGTAAATGTATATTTAACAGGTTAATATTTGACGTAAAAACAACGAGTCAACTTATTATTTGCCTTTGTAAGACAAACACTTGCAAACTCTGCAAATGTATCCGCACACTGTGTAAACAAGAGAGCCGTCATCTGATATGATGGGGGAAAAATGTCTTCAGTTTGGTAAAAGATGCTGTTTCTTCCCAGTCAAAACCAAACAAAGCGGGAAGTTTGCAGAAGGAAAACGTCTTGAGACATTTTTTCCTTATTTAACGCCGCGTTAGGTTTGATGATGTAGTCATTTTCCTGGACGTTTCCCCTCATTTCCTAACCGGCTCTTAAATCTCTTCAAATCAACACCGGCCGGTTCAACTGAGCAGCATTCAGTCCAGATCTTAATTCAGCTGGAAAAAAAAAAAACAGGATTACGCTGACGCTTGTGCTGCTTTATTCATTCTGTCTCAGCTTGATCTGAGAACGACATGTTTTGTCTCGATAGCTTCTTACAAAGCTGTCGAGAGAATGTTGTCATGTTTTCTCTGATTTGTTTTTTGTTCTCTTTTTTGCTGCAAAGTAAAATCCTTGACTAATTCATGGAAATATTATCAGAAATGTTGCCTTCTCTCCCAAGACAACACAGAGGTTACTATTCAGAATGTCAAAAAAAAAAAAAAAAGGAGTTTTAATTTCCTGTGAACGAGCCGACCGGATGTAAAGGAATCAAGAATAAACGGAGTACAGTTGCGGCACAAACTCGCCGCAGAGGAATGCGGCTCCGTGACGGTCAGCTGCTGCAGGAGCATGTGAGCTCGTTTAACATCGTCAGATGAAGACGGTCGGGCCTGATTGGATTTTCCTGGCCCTGCAGTCGACCGCTCTGTGAAATGACGTCAGGGAACGATGCAGATAGTGTTTCCGGCAGGGATGCAGATGAGGTTATCTTTCGCTGGCAAAATTTGTAAAACTCTTCATCGCCAATGTTCTGAAATCAGGATGAGGCTCTGAAAAAGTCATTCAGTGACCCAAAATACCCTGAAGAAAAACTTATGTGAAGTTTTTCTTCCTCTACATCTGTAAAAAATGTAAGAGTTAATCATTTAAACTCTGGTTTAGAGCTGGACATTTATTGTATTCTCTTTCTCATTTATTATGACAATTTCTTTATAAGTGTTTTTGAATCAATGTTTTCTTGATAGATAAAAAAAAAAAAATTATAAAATGATATTTTTGTCATTTTCTCCACTTTCTGTTTCTAGAGAGCATTGACAAATAACAGTAAATTAATATAATATATGACTAAATGCAGCGACTGCTAATATAAATCACACTTCTTTAAGGAAGTGACGTCCTGAAGAAGCCTGTTTCAAACGGAAACGTTGCTCTTGCTCTGTTTATCGCTCAGTAACTACTCAACACTCAGTATATTTGAAGCTCTGACCCGTCCCATGCCGTCCCTCTGTGTGTCCAGCCGGGTAAGGACAGCATCTTGCTTCCTGTCCTGTGTGGCGTCAGAGTCGTCTTCATCCCGCTCTTCATGCTGTGCAACGTCCATCCTCGGGTGTACCTCCCCGTGGCGTTCGCTCACGACGCCTGGTACATCTTCTTCATGATCCTCTTCTCCTTCTCCAACGGATACCTGGCCAGCCTCTGCATGTGCTTCGGACCCAAGTAAGGCTTTCGGACCCGCCCTGACCTCCGGTGGTGTCAGAAACGTAGATATAGATGTAGTTGTATCAGGTACCCTCCTAGTAAACTCTTGTGTGATTTGTTTTTCTGCAGGAAGGTACCGCAGCATCAGGCGGAGACAGCAGGCGCCATCATGGCCTTCTTCCTGTCCCTGGGCTTGGCGCTGGGCGCTGCGGTCTCCTTTGGTATCCGGGTCGTGATCTAAGCCCTGAGTTTGTGTTGTACATAAGACCGCTTCACCCTCATCACCTCCACCCGACATGAGCCTGTCGGGAGGTGGAGGAGCAGAAGCCAGGGAGGCTCCTTGTTTAGCAGGAACTCGTCCTGCCAAAAGCTAAAATATGTTAATTTAATGTTTCTATTTTTTACTCCAGATTCAGGAAATTTGTTTACTTTAAACCAAATGTTTTAGATGCTACAGACAAGTGTTGAAGCAGCAATAATGCTTTTACAAAACTTTATTGTCCGTCTCGATTAGTTTTCAGATATGACTGAAACCTCGTTAGATGTGTTGAGATGACATCTGGTCACAGCTGCGTACGCAGCGGTGAGAGATGCGGCTCCTCGACACGCCAGTATTTATAACCAGTAGGTACGATATATAAGCTGTGATCATTGATATGATGTTAGTTATAATAGATGTAAAAGTGCCACTCGTTGCTGCACTGCAGGCTCATGTGAAGAAACCAAATACACAAAGACAGAGGGGAACACAATGGACTTGTGAAGGGATGCTCCCTTCTAACAAACCACAGTAACAGAAACAATGTAAAGATTCATTTTACCCTGAAGATTGTTTTTCTCTGGAAGCAATGGTCTGGATCCAGTGTTAGTTTTAGATCAGATGACATTTTGACTTGAATGGAAAGTATTGTCTGTTCAGATTTTAAGCCCTCATGTGTTTTGTTTTGTTACACCAAGCATGTGTTTTTGAAAATATGAATGACTGCAACATAACATGCAGCTTAGATTAATTTGAAATGCGATTAAATCAGGAAGAGTGCCATTTTTTTAAGCTTCTTTTAAAATTAGGTTTTTATACAAGCAATAGTTTATAACGTCTTCCAAGCTCTCACTTCAGAACCACAGTATATGTGTGTATTTTTGTTTGTTTACATTTATTAGTATTCTTTTGTGTCCAATATTGGCCAGATATAGAAAACCTAGTTGTACACATCGTAACCAACAAATGCTTTAAAAGCAGTCTAGGTGTTATGAGTTTCTCTCCAGCGTTTAATGGAAGAATAAATCTTTTTTTTTTAAAACATTGACTCCTCCTGGTGGTCATTTGTGGAACTTCGTATAATGAATCTATGAGCTTCATTTTGTGGACTGAATTTCTGACAACTTTTCAATTATATGATAGATATATTGAACATTAAACTCCAGCAAACTTACTTTTATAGCTAGCTCAATATCTCGCATTTAGGATAAAGTGTAAACAATCCTGCAAACTAGGAAAATTGTGAATTTCATGTCGGAAGAAAAATTTACATTTTATGCTGAGATTTACTATAAGCAATAATGTGTTCATAGCATTTATCTTTTGCCGCTTGTTTCATACTTGGTCATTTATTCCTATAACTATGGCAACAGTTGATCATGGTCTTTAATCTGTGGCTTTAAATGTTTATATCATTATTGGTCGATTTTTAAACCACTTCCTTGCACTTAGCACCATCATGTGGTCAAATTAAACCATTGCAAGAACACATTTCAAAACTAGTTTTGTCTTCAAATTATGCAATTGCTTCAGTAAACATTTGGTAAAGGGATTAATAAACCTTTTAATTTATTTCATAAAAATTGAGATTGCAAAAACACGCTATGAAATCTGGGTTTGTAATACCTATAGTCTGAAACATCTGTTCAAATGTTTGATTTATCTCCCTATTGCCATAAAGTGTCAAAATACTTTTAAGACTTAAGGGGATTCCAGAAAAAAATAAAAATTAATAAGAGGAGCCAAGAGGACTGTGTGTATGATTTATTCTTAAAATGAACATTTTAAACAAAAATAAATTACCAGAGATGTCTTTAAAAGTCAGGTTAATGTCTCCAGCCCAGCAAACAGTCCAGTCTGGATACAAGTATCCACAACATGCAGCCGTCCAGTCCGTCCTGGTGACCATGAGCAGCTAATGGAAACCTACAGCAGGAGCTTCTCCTTTACCAGACCAGACTGAAAGAAAACAGTCATGGAAAACTGATCTATAAAAATGTGTACATTGTTTATTTAAATAATCAAAATACATGCCTGATTTAATATACGAGCACAGAAAAAGAGAAACTGTACAATTACGAGATTGCTGATCGAGGCGAGGATGGAATCGGTGTAAAAGACACGTGCAGCTGTTGGTGTGAAAGGCTAAAAGAAACGAGAAAAAAAAAAAACTCAGGGAGGTTCGCGTTGTGCATTAAAATCCATTTCATTCAACTTCTGGGAGGTTCCAGCCTTGGCCGAGAAACATCCGGCAAGAGATTCGAGTTCAGCTCATTTCTTTAAAAAGGAACAATTAAAAAAAAATTCAAAACAAGGAAAAACTAACTTCACAGAACATCAAATCAAACTGAATGAGTCCGACCGTCTGAGCTGGAGCTCCCGCAGCGTCTGAGGCTGCAACCAGTGTGTGCTGGTGCAGCTTTAATGGAAGGCATGGATGAGAAAAACAAAACAAGAAACTTTAAAAATTAACTTCTCATCTATAGCTGGGCTCTAAAAGCTCTTTACAGCATGCATAGAGCTCAATACTGGCACGTCTGCTATGAGACACCAAAGGCTGCTTCAAAGCACACTTTGCTATCTAAAAACAATCAAAAAACAACAAACCCCCTTAAAGAAACAACAGTAGGGAAACATTTGCTGCTACCTGCAGCTCTTCAGTTATCCATACGAAGTATTAAAGGGACACAGGGAAAGGTTGAAGGCAGTCTGACTCCAGAGAGTTTGATCATTAAAAATGTCGCCTCCTATAGTGTTTGGAAAGAAATACAGCTTTGCTTTATTTCCGTAGCTTGCATTTTTCGTTTCGACAGAATTCAAGGAATCGACCCGTTATTGGTTTTCTGAGCGGATGAGTCAGTAGTGCTGAGAAGATGTCAGGGAAACAGAAAAGAAAACGCGCACTTCGAAGGGTGGTGCATCAATCGTTAGCAGCTGCCCACAGCTGTGTCAGTTTCCTTCATCTTTAACTGAGTGCAGTCCGACTCCAGCGAAAAACAAATGCACCAAAAAAAAAAAAAAAGAAAACATGTAGCACACCAGATGACGCTCTGCTCGGTCCGTTGATTGTGCAGCATGTTGAGTGAGGCACTAGGGGGCGATGAAGAGCAGGTCACACTGCAAGGCTACAAAACAGAGAGACAGGGCGCCGACAAAAACAAAACGTAGAAAGAGGGTCAGCTTTGGTGTTGAACTAGTTCCCACAGCTCTAGCAGTGGACAGACGGGGGTCAGAGGAACGCGGCGACGATGATGATGAGGGAGAGGAAGAGCGGTCAGTCAGTCTTTAACCTGGTGGGCTGGGAGCCCTGTTCTGTCAAACTGGCTCTGATGGAGTTGAAGACCGTTTGTCGGACGTTGTCCTCCATGTAATTTTCAACAAGTGGCTTCAAAACCTAAAGGAGATGAAAAAAAACAAAACAATCAGCATTCGTTCATGTTGAAAGGGAAACTGAAGAAAAACAGGAAGCAGACCCCAACATGCTCAAATAAAAGCCACTTTTCTACTTTAATCTAAATAAGATCATAAACAGTTTGCCTTTTTAAGATCCACAGACGGCTGCAGCTCTGCAGGTTTCCGCAATGAGCAAAGTAAAGTTCAAGAATCCGACACAAAAAGGACTGAAACATGATTAAAGGAGGCGGCAGCAAACAGACGACATTTCTACATGAGAGGCAAAGTTAAGAGTCTGAGTCCAGCAGCTGGCCAGCAGCTAGTTGGTCTTCTTGTAGTTGTTGTTGAGAGGAACCAGAGCTTTGAGTCCAAGCGTGGTTCCTGATGGGAGGGAAGGGAGCAGAGAGAGGGGCCATGCCAGGTGGCTCCTGACGGGCTCCAAGAGTTTGGAAATCACCTGGAAGGAAAAGCAAGGAGGAACAGCGGAGTTAAACGAGGAGGACTGGCATGAAGATGGACGGCAGGAGAGAGGGAGGTGGGACGAGACTGGAGCAGGGGAAAAAGAAAAAGGGACATTGCTTAGGATTCAAGCACATAAATAAAAAAGAGGAGGAGAAGGAAAGGAAATCAGATGGGATGCTTTGAAATGCGGACAAGTGGAAGATCGAGAAACGGGAGCCGATACGTCTCACCTTTCTGACTGTCCTCTGAAAAGCAGGGGAGGCAAGAAGAGACAAACAGGAAGGAAGGAGAAGCAACAGGAGACATGAGGGACAGAAAACAGAGCTGCTTCTCCTGGCTAACAGCCGGGTTTAGGGAAGAAAGAAAAACTACAACATGAGCTCTAGACACCAAGGCCCTGAATTAAAACATAAACATTGAGTAACATCAGCGACTCAGATTGGCACTAGTAAAACTGATATTGAATCTGAAGACATTTAGCCAAATGAAGGTGGTATCTGCATCAGTTCACCTGTCAGTTTATGTGGTCAGAGAAACGCTCTTGAATTTGTTTACGCCTGCATTTTGCTCAGTGATTAATTAACCAAGGATAAACGTTAGCGTCCAGTCTAACCACTCAGAGCTTCCTCTGCACTCTTCCACATTTATCCTGATGAAAATTACTTAAGAATTAAGAGCCTAAACTGGATTTTGCATCAACTGGATTTTTGAGGCAGGTGTCACTGTACCAATCAATCAGATTGTTCATTTCTTAATTTTTATAATTGGCGTATCCTGAATTAAAAACCAGAAAATGTCTCCATTTGGTCAAATGTTTCAGAATATCTCTTATCTACTGACCAACATAAATTTCTTGTCAACAAAATTACGCTTTATTATCCCACAGATATCCATTTATACTCAACAACACGAACCGAAACACACACTCTGTCCAGCTTTCACTCTGATTGCTCACCTGTTCCCAGAGCGCTTCGGCCAACTGGTCTATCAACATTCCCGCCTCCCGAAACTCTCCCGAATACTTCACGTACGCCCAGATGCAGAGGAGCAGCAGCGCCACACCCAGGACCATGTTGGCCAGCGCCGCGAAGACGCTCAGGCCGATGAAACCGGTCACCCCCGACAACACGTAGGTGAAAAACATGACCACAAAGAGCGTGGCGGGCGTGCGGGCTGCGTAGAAGATATTTTTGCCCTCGTTGTGCTTGGAGAAGTTGGTGTAGGCCTCCTTCAGCTCCGACTCCAGCCGGTCCTGGTAGCGCAGGCAGAACTCCTCGCCGCCCATTTTCTTTATGGAGCGGAAAAACTTCACAGAGTCTTTGCAGAAAGCTTCATGGCAGCTCTCCAGGTCGGCAGGGGCCATGTAGGGCCTGTCCCCTCCGCAAATCTGTCAGGACGGGACCAAACAACAACAGAAAAACGACCAGCGTGTTATTCCTGACCAAGTTCATGACACCTCAAATCATCTTAAACCGTTTTCTTCAACATGACACTGTTTATGCTCAGTATAAAGGCTCCATCAATAAGTGCAGCAGTGAAACTTTCAGTAACTTCACGTCATCTTCTCCTTTCCTCCATTTCACATTAGTAGGTTGTATAAAAATAATAATCTCATTATTATTATACATCTGTAGTTTTAGGAGCTTATTTTGTTGAAACACACAGATAGACACAAATGAACCTATTTTGTGCTACAAGAAAAATGATGTTAATCACCCAGAGATCAAAAGGATAAAAGTCAATTTGATGTTTACATGACCAGTGAATGAGGGTCTAATCTCAGTTCAAACATGTGGTCTAAACCATTTAGTTGTGTAGACAAACGCTTTATCTGGTTCCTCAGTATATGGAGCTACAGTAGTGAACTTTTCTGCAATTTCTCCTTTTGGGTTTATCTAAAACTTGTTCAAAACTTTTTATGTTTTCAGTTTTTGCCGTCTCAGGTGCCCTGACTTTGCAGCTTGGTTTAATTTGGAAATAATGAAAGGGGTAATATTTATATGAATTGTGGCGAATTTTATTGCAACCACCAGAGTGTGTCTGCTGCAGAAGCTCTGATGTACAGAGCAAGAGGAGCAGACTGTTCCAACACTAAATGATTCTGATTCAGTACATTTTTTATTTTATTTTTTCCCCACCAGGCCGGGAAAATGTCAGACTGATGAAATAACTTCCATTTCCAAATCATACTGCAGCAGTGCTCAGATTTTTTATAAGCCAATTTCTTATTATCCATTGATCTTTCAAATCCTCTGTCACCAGGGGGAGCTGCAGCATCCACATGACTAGAAGTTCAGAGCAGCAGCAGAACTGCTGGTTCGATTTTGAATAGAACTTGGTTCTATCTTGTCACATGAACAAAATAGAACCAAGCATTTTGTCTTAATGCCTTAAAATGATTTAAGGCATTTCCTTAAATCCCATAAGTTACTTCAGAAATAGATGTAGTCCCATTTTGGATGTTTTTAGGTAAAATGTGTGATTATATAAGAATAAATAAAACAAGGACGATGTCACACGTGTTCCCAGTTTAAGCAAAAACTATTTTACTGCTTCATGCGTGGAGTTAAATTCCTCAATAACAGTGGCATTTCCTGCTGCTTCCATTCTTGTGGAAACGTCTTAAAATGAAAAACACTTAAAACTTATTATCAAACTTCAATAATTTTTTTTCAAGCAGCAAATACTACAAGCCTTGAGGCTCTGTCACTTCTGCAGCCACACTTAATGTGTGAACGGATGGTTTAACGTTAAACAGTCTGATAATAAATGCTCTGTGCTCTTTTTCTCATCATATTGGATGATTTTTTGGCTTTGGGGAGCTTTTTTAATCATAATGTACGCACCTTCTCCATGCTCTTGCTGTACAAGTCTTTGGCTCCAGCCACAGCAGTCAGATTATTGGCCTCTGCTGTAGCCTGACCACAAATAAAACAGTTAGAAAAGACATTTAAAATTCATTAACAGACCAAGAAAAATGTAAAGGTTTTACAAATCTGACAATCATAAAATGTTCTACTTGTTAATTTATTCAGACCTCTGGGTGTCTGAAGAAACATCTAGAGGTCTCTAATCTCACTCTTTATACTCAAACACTCTGAATGTTTGCACAATTTGGTGCTCTGTAGATGTCCAAAGTTGATTGTGCTCATCATTGTGAAATAACTTCATGAGCCCGTTAACATACCGTTAAATATAGGGCAAAACAGCAACAGAAAACCAGCTTTAAGAGGTGAAAAGATTAAAAACTAAGGACATTTATTTCAAAGCTTTGAACAGACTTCATTACTGTTTATTCTGCTTGAAGCCACGGGAACTGACCTGCAGCATGGACTTTGGATGAGGTAGCTCGTCACCTTGGTAAATCTTTATGTAGGCCTGCAGAAATAAAAACAAAAAAACCCCCCATTATTTAAAAACTTTTAAATCTATAATCAGACAAAATCTTCAGATGCGTCGAGGAAACAAAGCAGAACGTTTCAAACCGGACTTTCCTTCCATAATGCCATGAGAGGTCTTTGACAGTAACGGACATATTTCTCAGAAGCAACAAAATTTTATAATTTGTGTACTTATTAGTACAATTTGAGAGCAAAACTGAGACTGAAGCTATTCAGAAATCGCTGCAGCACCTTGAAGTACTCCACCAGATCCTTGCAGGTGATTTTGCTTCCGCCAATTTGCTTCTCCACCAGCTGATCTGGGGCCAGCAGCACCGGCATCAGCTCCGTCAGCTGCGACTTGAAATCATCTTCGATGTCTGAGACGAACACACACAAAACTGTTTCACCCAAGCATCACATGGATATCAATCTGCGTTCTAAGCACAAGCTGGCGTCGTTTCAGCCCCACCTTTTAGCCTCCCATCAAACTTTGGGTTGGTGGCCACCTTGAGGCCTGGATGTGGCAGCAGGAAGCAGCTGATCTTGCTGAAGCAGGAGTCGATGTGCTTCCTGACGTTCTGCAGCTCCTCGTGTTGGCAGGTTTTAACCTGTAAGAGCAAATGGTCCGGTTTTGTGCACAGATTTGTTTGAAATCTTTTAGAAAAAGGGATTGTGGAGAAATGTCTGGAGGCAAGTTTTCTTATTCACATCAAATCCATGCGTCTCCATGCATTTTAGGAACTAGCAAACATTTCCAACAAATCCCACCTGCAGTCTTTTTTGTAGAAAAGCCTGTCCTCCTTCCAGTCCATAATCGTATTCATACGGAGAACTCCAATCCCGAATCAAGAACATTAAGGACTTTTAAAAAAACAGAAAGAAAAGAAACACTGTTAGAAAAAAAACTTTGGAGTTCATAATGAACACACATGGATTTATGAGGGGGTTTGCTCCATATCAGATGTCGTGCTCACAAAGAATTTTGATGAGAATTGTTTAAAGAGCAGAAATAAATAAGGGTTAAAAGGTGGACACACTGCTATTCAGCAACTATAAACAAATGTACATCTCAAGAGTGAATATAAAATTAAAAATGCATATTCTTGGAATCAAAAAAACCTTAAATCAGCATCTATACAGCATCATGAAAGCAACAGGAAAAACATAATGCTCTAAAATTCGACTAAATGTCGTTTTAAAAAGAAAGCTTTGTGCCCTAGAACAACCATCGTCATTTTTCCTTCCTCTGGGTCAAAAATAAAAAGAACTTCTAGTCTCTCTGCCTGAGGAGAGTTTTTAACTCAAGAAATGTGACAGATTTAGCCCATATGTCTTAGATAGGCCAATATGTCTGTGGTGGCTTTGAACCAAGGACTCCAGCCACAACTTGTTATTTTGCACAAGTTGTTCCAGCAGCTTGATTAATTTGATTGGATATCGCATGCTGTTATTGAAGAGCCAGCTTCAATAATACAGACATGTTGCAGCTCAGTCTCCATGTAAAGGGTTTCAATGACCTTCTGCTGGACAAAGATCCAGACAGTCATCTTAACTACGATCAAATAGCCGTGAGAGTAATCAATCTAATAGTTTCGGTTTTTGAATTGAAGGACTGAAAACTTTTCAATGAGATTCTAAAATACAAAGCTGTACCTTTATTATGTTAAGATGAGATTTATTTCCCCACACACAAGAATAAAACCCACTACATCAAGTTGGACATTAAAAACCTGCATATTAAAGCATAAATCTGATTCTGGCCAGTGCCTTGCAGCAACACCGATTACACTTTATTAAAATAAGAAGAGTAATAGACTCATACAAAAAAATAATAAATAAAAAAATCTTAGTAATTTTTATGCAGTGCAAAAACTTAATTTTGCACCCATTTTATATTATATTTTTACCAGATAAATATAATTAATAGGTATGTTTATGGTGATATTTTATTGGGTTCAATTAGTTTTAAATGCTTATATATTCTGAATTCAGACATCAAACAGTGAGCACCTGGAAAGGTTTCGATTCAGTTTCTTCCATTGCCAGCCGTCCGTATTCAGTGAAGAGCTTCATGAAAAAGAAAAGTAGAAAATAAGAATAAAAAGTCAAAGTAACTATTTAGTTTTTGAAGAAAGAAGTAACACAAACCTGCAGATGCTGCAGATCGTCTTCCTGGATGTTGTGGGACAGGTTGTACACCTGAACATGTGCAAATGGAGGAAAAATAAAAATCACACCTTTATGTCTTTAGCAGAAACAAACCATAAACATTAATACAAATGACATGTTTTCTGTTACCTGGACAGAGCTGGTCATGGTGCTGAGAGCGAACACAGTAGCAGAGTCCTTTATGGTGGACTGGCTGTCAAATGCTCCCTGAGTGTCGACGAGGAGTACGGCGATCTACAAAACACAAGTCAGTGTGGAAAAATTCACTCTAAATAAGGAAGTTAAGACTTTCCAATTGCATCAGGGAATTAAAAAAAAAAAAAAAAAAAAAAAAAGTACCTTGTTGCCATCAGGCTTATCCACCACAAACACGTCGTTCCACACCTGAATTCCTGTGGTCTCCCTCTCACAACCTCCCCTCCATTTGAACCCAATCAGGGGCTCATGGTCTCCTCCTATCCACGTGTCACTGTGCTGGAAGACGGAAGAAAAAAGCGTGGAAGGGACAAAAAAGGAAATGCTTAAACGACCCAAGTTAAACAGAACTTGGCACAGAACACCTGCAGTACATTTCGTGTTTTAGCACTCTCAAATGCTCTAATAAGTTGTGGGATTGTAGCATTTATCCCCCTGCAGCAAATCCTATAAAAGATACAAGAAGCTTATTTTTTAAAAACATTCTAGAGAGGTCTTGAGATCTTAAAGAATTGCATAAGCAGAAAATATCCTCCTAATTAGCAGCAAGTGATGTTTCCTTGTCTCTTAAGGCTCCTTTTCACCGTGCATCCCAGAATGTCCGTCATACAAGAGCAGACGTTATTCCAAAAACAGTGGTTTAAACTTACCGTGGATCAGATTCGTCCCTGCAAAACGAACAATAAAAACACTAGGGAAAAGATGGCTGTAATAAAAAATTATTGTCATCCACTTCTATAAAAAATGCCATATTTCAAGTATTGTTGCACTACAAAGCAAAAATGTGAAATAATTTGTCACAAACAAAGGAACACCACTGCAGTCCCAAGAAAATCCTCATCCATAGCAACAATGATTTTGTCAAAGGAAACTGAGAACTTTGAACTTCCATTTAGAAACATGACTCAAAAGCATTACATTTTGCAAAGTTTTCCTTTTATTCTTCAGGGAAAAGAAAGATTCCAGCATTGAAATAAGGCACTCTGGAACTATGAGACATGGACTTTTCATCAGCAGGTCTCCACCATAGGGTCCAACACAGAGCCAGTGCTCTGCTGCATTTCTTTCTTTTACAGGAGTGTTAAAATGCAGCAGAAATGGAGCAGGGAGAAAGATAACCCAAGAAATTACCCAGATTACTGAGAAGGCAGTAAAAAAAAAATAAAAAAAAAGAGCTGATCCACACTGTTAAGTTCCACCAATACCTCGTTGTGTTAGTTATTACTGGGATGTTTAACTTATACAAGAATCAATTCTGAATTTAGTTAATCCCAACATATATTGTGCCCACAAAAAATTCACATACACTCATTATGAAATTATATTAATGTGTGGCTTTTAATGATGGATTTGGATTGTTCTTATTAACCTTTGCCTCAACTTACATTAAAGCTTATTCCAAAATGCACTTGTCTTGTTAAGAAAATAGTTCAGTCTTGAACCCTGTTGTGTGTTGCAACCAAAGTTGGGTAGTAACTTGCTACATTTACTCGAGTAACTTTCTTGAAAAAAAAATATTTTAGGAGTATTTCTACTGTACTTTTTACTTTTACTCGAGTAATTTTATTATGAAGTATCACCACTCTTATTTGAGTGAAATTTCTGGATTCTCTACCCACTGAATGAAAAAGCAGACATGTTTTAACCAAAAATTCACCAGAGAAAAACACAAACCTGCAGATTTGGCTAAAGTTTCATTAGTTTTATATTGAAAGAAGATGATTTGGAAAAAAATTATTTTCCCCAATTTTGTTATTTATTGTTACTTATTTAAATTGTCATTTTGTTCCTTAACATATCAACATTTCCACACAACATTATATTTTGGTCCATCCAATGATGTAATTTTTAAATATCAAATGATTGATAATTTGATCAGTTACTCAATACTGGAGTAGACCTTTTACCAAATACTTTTTTACTCATACTGGAGTAATGTTTTGGACAGTTACTTTTTTCTTTTACTTGAGTATATTTTTTGGGTACTCTACCAACCTCTGGTCACAACACGATAATACCAACAACAAAAGTTTGTTGTGTACATGATCCTCTCTGAAAAAGAGGAGTTCAAAGTGACACTAAAAGTCTAAAATTAATGACTTTCATGCAACAGTCAATGTACGCAATCTTCTGCCTGGCATGGCATATGTACTCTTGTAATTTTAAAAACCTAAACAATTGGTAAACTGTACCTGATTGTACATGTAGCGCAGCATGAAATCCAGCAGGAAGGACTTGCCCTTACGAAACGCTCCAGCCACAGACACGACCACCACGTTCAGATCCTTCACATGATCCTGCAGCAGGATCTTCTCGAGCGCATCAGTGTCCAGCTCAAAGATGCAATTGCTCTCGCTGGCTCGGACAATCTGGACGGGCCCCGGCCTCTCCTCCGCCACAGGCTAAAGGAGAGTTTCAAAAAGAGCTTTTACTGGCATCCAAATGAGCTCATGAAGATTTTCATCTTCTCAGTAAGAAGATGAAAATTAAGACAACTCTCCCTGGCGACCAGCTGTCACATAATTACACATTTATAATTCCCTTTTTTAATGATCATTTTTTTGTCTTCCAGATACAATTTTACCTGAAAACATTTCATAGGAGGAAAAAAAAATCTGAAAAACTTTAGGAGCTTAAAAGAAAAAGACATGTTAAAATATTACCTCCTCAATCCCTTCATCTGGTGAAGGACTGATGCTGTCTGGCTGATAGGACTCTTCTGGGGTAATGGTCCTGATGTTTAACCCGTCCAGGCCTTCTGGCCGCGCAAGAGGAGCCCTCTGACTGCGACGAATGATCGGGCCATCTTCCATGTCTTTAAACCCTTTAGAAAACAAATGAGAAAGGTAAACATACAAACAAAAGTTACCTAGTCATGAAAAGTCAATGTTAGAATCAGACGGTAAACCAGACCGAAACTAAGACATACAATTTTTTTTTATACTTAAGATGTAACATTTGCTTGCGAGGAAAAACGATGAACTACATCAAACTGGAGAGAGGATGCTTTCTTCTTGCTTTCTGCGCTACACCAAACACTGTTTTTCACTCTGAACTTCCCATCTAGGTCAAACTGAAAATAGCCTTGTGGTGAAATACACAAAGGGTTGGGGAAAAAAAAAAAAAAAAAAGGACACGAAGCAAGTATGTCACCAGGACAGTATTTTTATATTTGCCGTCTGTCACATTGATTTTTCAGGGATAACCGTCCAATTAAATATAGATCAGGTTGCAAATCTCCTCCTGTTTGTCACAATATTTTAGCTTATATTGGTAGCAGTCGTTCAGGCACATCCACAATTGAAAAGTCCCTCCTCCTTCAAGCTGTAAATCTTAAGTGTCTTGAAAACAAATCATTTCAACTCTTTAATCTTCCAGATTAAAGGTTTGAATAATACTTCCTGGACTCAGACAAAAATGTATCAGACGGGTTGAACCACAAATTTTAAACATTACTCATCCGAATATCTCAGTCACTCAACCACTTATCCATCCCAAGTTACCTGAGGAGTTAAGCATCTAAAATAATTCCCATCAAAAGTCATCACTTTCAGTTTGTTTACAGTCTAAGACACGCTTCCTCAAAGTCAAACTTGCTGACAAAGAAATAAAATCTTTAACTTTCAGTTTGATTGATTTTCACCATTTTCTAATAATAAAGATCATAAGATGATTAATTCCATACTAAGATATCCATAACTCTGGAAGCTGATTAAGGGACATATTTAAAAACATTAAGCAACACTCTCATACCAGGGAAACAAAAGTAAATCTAACATTCAATAATCAACCCGGACTTGCTGCAAGGTTAAAGCACAAGTCTGTTACTGTAATCTGCTCTGCACACAAATGAGCCCTGAACACTTCCTCAGTTTGTGGCACTGCAGGTTCCCATCCAGCCCAGAGAAGCACTTAGCGAAATAAAGTGGAGCAGACTGGAGCCGTAGAGAGAAGTGGACTGACACAAAGACGGCATTCTGCAGGGACTGCAAGGAGACATTGCACTGCAACAGAGAACATGTGGAGGAGGAGAGAAAGTACACAAGGAAGCAGCATGGTTCAAATATCCCGACTGGACCTTTATAATAAAGAGGTTTAAGCAAGACTAAAAAAAACCTAACAAAAATAAATAAATCTGCCATCATACTTTGATGCTTCTAAAGTAACCGAGAGAATATCAGGCCATTGGGTTGGACAATATTAGAAATTCTTGCAAAGGGAATAATATTGATAATATTGCCATAAACTTATCAGATATGTGCCTTTTTTCTAGTTCTTATGTATGCCTACGACTCTGTGACCTCTAGCGTTTTGAGGAACGTCCTTCATGTCCCCTCTGAACATCTGCTGGTTTCAGACTGTAACTGGCAAAGTATTACATTAGCATAAAAAATGTAAGTTCTTAACACTATATTATATCAACTAGGATTAGGAATATATTATCAGCCAACAATTACTGCACTCCACTCTAAGAAATGTAAAAGTTGGAAGAAAAGGATTTCCGATTTTGATTCTGAACAGTTTTATGATTATAAGTAACAGACGTGTGAATGTCTCTTTTTTTTTTTCATATTACATTTAGCTTATGGTCTGACAGTCTGGTGTCAAGCCAACCAGTAAATAACCAAATCTATAGACTCCTTCTGAAAATCTTTATGATTAAAGAACATAGGGTTGCAAGGCAAAAGCAAAATAATAAATTGCTATATTAATTGTAAATATTGTAGTAAATTTCAACTGTCCTCAACTGACATTTTATTCACAGCTCAGTTTCTTCCTTGCCATCATCATCAACACATCCCCACAACTCACTTTATTGATTGAGCTTTGGCATCTCAATCAATAAAGCTGCATCAGTTGTGGGCATGAAGACATCGAAAGTCTAACCAAGAGGCAAACTAATACTGGAACCTGAACTATTCTAGGCTGCAATAATATTGCACCCAAACGCTCCTTTGTGATTACAATATTGCACACTCTGAAAGTGAGGAGATGACTGCAATTTGATATAATGTGTAGACATCATGTTGCAAACTTCATTGTCTTTTTCTCCATGTTATCAAAGGTTTGTATTTAAATGCACTGGTACCACTACTGTTTTAGAAGTATGCTAGGAAACTACAAAACTGCAACAGAATAAGTGATTATGTTCAAATCCAATTCTGTAAAGTATCTCTTGCCCAGAGTCATCTTTCCCCGTCAAAGGAGGAAAGCTGTTAAACCCCAGCTGCTCAGTTGAACTCTTGTAAATTTTTATCTTTTCGGAAAACAGGTTTAAACTTTGCTAGTTCAGAAACAAAATGTACAGTCATATCTAGTCTGAAGTGCTTTCTTTTCTAGTGTTTTTTTTTTTTTTCATATAATATATTCTTGGAGAGTTATTGAAAGTATCCCTTCATGTTCACCTTATCAATAGCTTGAAAGGGTCAAATTTGTTTTTAATGTAGAGCTGTTGATTAACATCTTACTAGTACAGTTTGTTGTAGGTTTTACCGGGAAAGGTCCAAGCAGGGACCGTCTTGGTTAACTCCCCAGTGGCTAGAAGGACTATGCAGGGCATTAGTTACTTTACAACACACACTGTGTCCTGTACCTGACCCAATAAATACATAGTCTCACAAATTTACCAAAGGATGGCACTGGCTCTTTGTGTGTTAGCAGGAAAGCATCTCTATGACAATATTCCCTTTTGCATTTTCATAAGCTTCCATCGTTCACTCTGCATCTGTGCAGTCTAACCTACATTACTACACCGAATACAAAAATCAGCTTTCAACTCCCGTGACTCCTGCTCTACATCTGACATAGCCTTTGATGACGCCAAGGTCCACTAACTATAGCAATGCTCTAAATCATTAATCCAGACTTAAAACAAGATTAAGTAATGACCCTTATTGAGTAAGAAGCAAAATTGCAAGCAACTAAAATTCTACTTAGAAATATTCTTGATTACTCTTATCTGAGTACTCAAAAAATCCGGGCCTAAAGCTTCAACTGGAACAGAAACTATGATGCTGAGAGTAAAGGCAATCTGACGTATCAAACACCAACACATTTTTACATTTGCAGTATCAAACCATCTGATTCTTGCTACAGGGAGGACAAATGTGTGGTTGCTTCAGGCTGACAAACAAGGACAAAGTGCAGATTAAAATGGAGTCAGCCAGTATGAAATCAGACATAAAGGTCAATATGATAACAGATTCAATCTCATAATGTATGTTACTCTCTGAAAATCACTCTGAAAATGTAACCAAATGTCACTTCTCTAAAAAAGATCATAATTTTCACATTGAAAAACATATGCTGAAAAATCTTCAAATTAATTTTGTTTCATTATTTTGAGTAAATGCCACCTCAAGGTTTTAAAAAGGCAGGTACAACTAACATCCAGTTACAAGTGAGGCTAGTTATGATATAATTGAAAAATAATTTTATTTAATTACTTCAATTCGAAATGGGCATTTTATTATAAAGAGGCATTACACACAGCGTGATCATTAACACGAGTTTGTTCATTTAGATGTTAATGGGCTGCAGCTGATACGGTGGATGCCTAGTTGTGCACACAATCATGGTCAAGACCGCTTGGTTGGTTTCCCCAGTCAAGCTACAGAAACAGTTCAAAATGTATTGCATCCAAACATATTAATGCAAAGTTCAGTGGAAGGATAACATGTTATAAAAAGATGCAGCAGAAATAGAAATGGCTTTGAGAGGACTGCAAGGCAAAGCCAATAGTTTGGTCCTAAAGTTCCATATCTGTGGTGGGACAATTGTACTGACTGAACAGGAAGAAGTGTCATGTAAATGACAAATTGCATGGTTACAAGAAATCATCCAGTCCTAGTTGATATTTTCATCCTAATATTCAACAGTCAAATTATACATTTTCCCAGTATTGTAGAACTATAATGTTAAGAATATGAGGGACACCAGATCCAACAATGCAGACATTTGTTACATTAACTCCTCAGCTGACTGACCTCGGCTGACCACTTTCGTGCCACCTCTATCTGATGCAGTGAATCATGCAAAACGGAAACCGACCAAGTTACACACATACACGCACATACATTTTAGTACATCAACATTTCTATTTAAAAATCCTTTATTGCTGCCAAGTAATTTCAGATTTTCTGATAAAAATTTTGGGTTTTCATGATCAAATGCAAAAGTACAGCACTTGAAATGTATAACTGTGTGCAACGAATCTATTCAACATAAATGCTTTGTTTTCTTTACCTTCTATTACTGAAATAAATTTACTTCTGAGCAATATTCAAATATATTGAGCGGCATTTGTACATAAAACCCCCGCAGTTAAAATTCAGTCGGATCAGATTCTAACAATTGAGTTCATATACCATATGGTCAAAATCAGAAATACAAAGTCTGAGACAGTGGTGACCAAACCCTTAGAGCAAAAATCCCACATCTGTTAGAGCTTTCCCTTAGTTCAGCAAACCTGAATCGAATGATTACTTATTACCAGGCCTCTGGAGAGTGCGATGCATGCTGAGGAAGTAAGTCAGCAATCTGTCTGCGATATGTTGGAGCAGCGAAACGTCTCAAACCTACAGGACTCTGTCACTGGAGTTTGATACAACTGGTACAAGACGACCAGCAAATTGCATCATCTTGAGCAACTATGGGGCAACACTGAAAAGGCAAATGGCTAAAAAATAAATAAATAAAATTTCTTACAGTTTTCCTAAAATCAAGTCTTTAAAACTGTTAATCCTAAATTTTTAAACCCAAAGATATTAATGGTACCATGGGTAGCAGAAGAAAATAGCACAAGATTGCCACTACAGGAAGAAAACAAAACATATCAAGGTTGACATCCTGACAGGTTAAATAAAACCACATGGTTAACTGTATAACTGCTACATATTATGAAAACATCTGAATCAAAAGACTGATATTTTTTTTTTTTTAAAAGCATGCAGTCAAGTTCTCCAGAGTCTCACTAAGGACTCGATTACTAGATTCAGGTGTGTTGAAGCAGGACAGCTGCCCTTGAATTGTGAAGCGGAAGACCCCTGGTACAGACGAACACCGTTCTACCCCACCCCCACTTGTTGCAACACACTTAGTCATCCAACTAAAACAAGCCCTCACTTCCAATAAAGCCAAATTAATTTGCGTGGACATATTTCGAGCCCAAATATAAAAAAAAAAGAAAGAAACAAGAAACTAAAACAATGCCACCCATCAGTCTTGTTAAGGTAACTGGTATAAAACTCCAGTGGGCAAACTACAAGGACATCTGTTCTTATACCTCAAACTACAAGGAGGCGGATCAGCACAATACTATTAAATTTTGCAGGTGTTTATTCTAGTTATTAGTCCACGTACTAAAAGCCACAAGAATTTTAATTTTTTCCAGTCAGAAAATAAAATAAACACATCATGCCCTGCATGGTTTCAGATTTTTTTTAGTTAATATTTTATCAATTTCTGTGTAGAACTATAGTCGGCCATACATTTGAAAATGTGTGGCCGAATATACATACATACACACAATAAAAACAAGAAAAATACAAAGTATTCAGTTGAAATAGTTAACAGAAAATACAGGCGTGTTAATTTCTTTTATTATTATTTTTTTTTTAATCTCTTGTTTGAATTATAGATGTGTCATAGACTGAGAAAAGAAAATGAACCGGATTGACTGGACTGATGAGTGGACCCGTCCTCTGGGGTGTCAGACTGAGCTGTACTTTTCCACATTTTTTTTAAAACTGAAAATAAGAGATTTTATTGTAAATATGACTGCACCAAATAAATATGAAACAAACACTTCTAGTTATAATTGGACTATCAGACTGATGTTTTCATGATAACAAGGAAGCCAGTGACTGCATGCCACTGTTTGGGCTCCTTCACAGTTAAGGGGATGAACTTGCTGGCAAACTCTCCAGGCCGCTTATAGTGCATTTAAAAATATCCGAGTAAGTACTGGGATAAGATTAGCGTATACAGAGTATATACCCTGCGGAATGTCGATGGTTTGTCGGCATTTTTGAGCGACCTAAGGGAAAACGGGCTAACTTCAAGATAAAAACAGCAGGAAACTGGCGGTTACCAGGTGAAAGTTAATGCTAGGATAAATGAGGCGACAGGTGTCGGGGTTGAGTTTTGTATCCGGGTCAGTATCTGATTTAAACAGCACATGCTCAGCCAAAATACGGCCAAACCGAATATGCCGAAACCAGAGCTTATTTGCATCCGCCGGTCGCTGCTGCTTGGGTCTCAGAGGGAGAGAGGACGTCTTCTGGCCGGGGTGTCGAACCCAGATTTGGCACAACACCGCGGGTCTCCAACTGAAAACAGAAACGTCTGACTAACGGAAAAGCGAGAGGAACAAAGACCACCTCAATAATAATAAAAAACGCTTTCTCTTACAATCCCA
Source organism: Poeciliopsis paucimaculata (assembly GCA_903067055.1). Lineage (NCBI taxonomy): Eukaryota > Metazoa > Chordata > Actinopteri > Cyprinodontiformes > Poeciliidae > Poeciliopsis > Poeciliopsis paucimaculata. The sequence continues at coordinate 62,112 of CAEGAD010045446.1, forward strand.
TTTAAACGCAGCGCCTCTGTTTTCTTTCTCGAAAATATCGACTAAATAATTCAGCGGGAGTTTACCTTCGTCTTCGAGTCGGCTTTTGGAGTTGCAACCGAAGGGATTTCTATTCCTCGGCCCGCTCGCCTTCGCCATCTTGGACAACTGAAATCTGACGTGGCTGACGTCAAACATTTTTAATTCTTCTCGCGCTGCTTGCTGGAAAAGGCTCCGCCCCCAGGCTGCAGCAGTTTAAAGCTGCACTGTTATTTTTTTATTTGCTCATTTTCTATTATTAAACTGATTGGTTATTCACGTTTTATAACTTATTTGAAATAAATAAATAAATAAAATAAAGAAATAAAGGAAGAAAGAAGGAAAGAAAGAAAGGAACGAACTATGCAGATGTTAAATTTGATTTCTTTGGCCCTGGTGAAGAGCTATGTACCTCTACAAAATGTGTTTGGAAAGAGCTCCACTGATGATTTACAAAAGATAGAACATCCTGCCTATGCTGCGCCTTCTGCCACCATATTTACACTCCAGGGCCTGGACGGAGCAGGATCTGGCACCAAGACAGAGGCTCCTGTTGGGCTTGATATTAAACAGAGAATTAATGATACTGGATTATGATGTTTGTTGAGCTTCTCGAGACGTTCTGGGCTTTCAGTATCCTACTAGAATTAAATATACATAATTTGCAAACACTGTGCTTAAAACAATTTAAGTTTTATTTATATTTCACAAATTTGCTTCAAGTAAGTGGTCAAAATATTTAATTAAAGTGACGCTTTTGCAATGATTCAAAATATATATTGCGAAAAGTATAAATTGAATACAAAGTATGCTGAAAATGTTATGGCAATACACAACTGGACTATTGATTTTTATATGGCGTGTATTTTTGCTAGTATATTCTAATGTATTATTGAAAATTTTAATTTATAATGTAGCCTACACATAAAATTAAACAACAGCCATTACTATAAAAAATAACTAAACAGGGTAAGGATCAAAGGAAACAATAAGAAATGAAATGAGGAAATACCAGAAACATTTAAAACTGAAAGTAAAAAGGTAAATTTCAAAACCACAAGATATAGTCTTATTATGTGAATAATGTTCAAAACCATATAACCAAACCTCTGTCTCAGCAATAGACTGAGGCTAACAGTTTAACTCTAGCAACATTATTAACGTGACAAAACACATTTTTTTCTAACTTTTTTTTTAGATTATTGAAAAGCGAAATTTGAATCAGATGTGACATTACATTTCTAACTTTATCTGAATGGTTCAATTTTACAGCAAAATTTGCTCTTTGAAGGTTGGCGCTATCTACCAAGACAGCCCTCAGTTTCGTTGTGATTGAACTATAGAATCTCCAATATTTAAAATATAATAAAAGTGTATCTCTGAAAACACATCTTCACCACTTCTTTAGAATCTCATGGCAATGTTTTCAGCTAAACTTTTGTCTTGACAGGATCCCATTCAGATGTGTTTACCTCATTCCACTGAGATATGTGAGCCATTATCACTGAGGAAATTAGCATCATTTCCTCAGAAGGTCTCAGCAGTCTGTTCAGTCTCAGTCCCACTTTTTTGCTTGGCAACTTTGGTGAGGGTGTGTCGTTTTAAGATCATTCAAATTTTCTACAGTAGCATAATCTCACAGCGAAACCCTGTCTTTCGTTTGAGTACACTTATAAAAAGTTTCTTTTATTGAGAAATATATGTTTATAATATCACATGTTCCACATTCATCTGCACCTAATACAATCCTTATAATGTAATTTAAGCTTTTTCTTCATATACACTTTGTTTTTAAGTCAATCACCATTTCCAGGAACCTTGAAATAATAATCCACACCTTCTGTTTTCCCAGAAAGAAAAACAGGCCATTCAAGAAAGGCAGATGTGTGTATGGGACGAAAAAAAATTACTTGCTCAAACCTGCCCATATCTATAGTGAGAGCAAAATGTAAAAAATAAAATAAACAACTGTGAGAAACAAGTTTTGTCTAAGGACATGTTTGGCTTGATTTCTATATAGTATATTTTTTCTCTACTGGAGCATACTCACAGTGAGGTAGCAGGTAGGGTCAGGAACAAATTCAAACATCAGTCGGAGAACTGCGGCGAAGAAAGGGAGATTGGGATCATCAAATCTCCATAATAACTGCCCATATCTACATGCCCAATGGTTGTTTTGGAGCCAAGTAAGAAAGGATTTATATCTTTCCATTACAAGTATGTAGACTTCTCTAAATGCTATAAATGCTGTGATTTTTGGTGGGGTTTTTTGTTTTTTGTTGTTTTTTTTGGGCAAAACAATCCACTCCTAGTGGGAAAAAAAGAAAATATGTAGGGAAAAATACAAAGAATGTATTTTTCCCTACATATTTCTCCCTTACCTACACCCACTTGTAGATATGGAAGAGGATGATGATGATGATGACATGTGCCTGTTTGTCTCCCAAAGATATTTGATGTCATGATATTAAGGTGTCTGAGTTTAATTTTGTCTGGTTTGTTCTTCTTCTTATGCTTAAAAGGATTCCTGTGTTTTGTTTTGTTTTTCAGTGAGGTATTATTTTCAGATTTTTTATTTTATTTTTTTCAATGAAAGTGAGACATTCACATACAATGCCGTGTCATCTAAATGACATCCATTGTCATTTACATGACAATGCATCCCTTTAGGCAGGTTGGAAAGCCCAGACAATAATGTCATGACTTTGACATCGTCTGACTGGAAAACTGGAGACTCACCCGTGGATGTGCCAAAAGAGTTCGTTGAAATATTTTGAAGTTAGCTTTTGTGACGTTATTCTAAGTAACAGTTCCCTTACTTGTTGAAGAAGACGTCATGTCACGTTGAGCTTGTTGGAATGTAAAGCAATCCTCGGCGTGATGGAAGACTAATAAGACAGCCAGATGTGGGCCTCCTGTTTTCACTGACTTTAAATTTGAAACAATTTACTCTGAAACCGTTCATATCACGTAAGGGAGAAGTAAAAGTCTGACAAAACGGCAACGTCACAAGACACTTTGCTGCAATTTGTGCTAATAGTTTTCATGTTGACCATGTTAAGCTGGCGCTAACTGAGCCTTCTGGTCTTGTCGGTCCACCAGATCAGCTGCGACTCCGTCCAATCTATCTCATCAAGAATGGATAAAACCTTTAGCCGTTGTGTCAGACTGCACATGTGCGTTCCTGCTCTCATAGTTTTATTTTTTTGAAAAATGATCACTATCTTGGCCAATCAGCTGACTGATAGAAGAATGTGTTAGATGTATTTACCTTTCCAACGTGACATGACATCTTTCTACTCCTGCAGGTTAAGGAAATAGTTACCACCAATAACTTCCAAACAAACCCTTTAAGCAACACCTTAAACACTGCTTCCTTGTATGGCATCATGAAAAAAAAAGTCTACAGAAACCAAACTTGACATGCAAGAGAGAATTGCGGAAGCTGCCTGAGTTCATCCTTGGAGACAGAGCAACACGTGAAGGGGACAAGTTCCTCTACAAAAACAATTACAAGCAAGTATAAACAGCACAGGAATGTTCAGTCATCGTGCTTTCCAGGAAGAAGACTTGTTGTAACTGATTGGTGCAAAAAATCAGTCCCATAACAAAAGCAAGAGCTTGTGAAAGTGATGGCTGAGAAGGGTCAGAAAGTGCCATTATCCACAGTGGAACATAAGTGTAAGTGACATGCACTGATGGGCCACTCAGACATAAAGAAGCCATTAATCTAAAAGCAAGATAAAAATAAATTACAGCTTGAAAATGCTAAAGCAAGGCTGGAAAACAATACCAACTGAAAAACAGGGCTTTTAGCGTTATGTTGTGGGATTGTTTTGCTGCAGAAGGGACCGGTGTCATGAGAAGAGAACATTATTTCGAAAAGGGAGTTAAAGCTTAAAAGAGGAGTTTCAATGGGCATTTGCCTTTATTACGGCAATAAATTAGCCAAAATATCGAAAAAGGACAACACAGTCAGTGTTTCGGAGTGGCCATTCCCTCTGATCTCAGTCTTCTGGAAAATATGAGGACAGAGCTGCAAAGTTATGTTAGCAGGTGGCCTATAAACTTCACTCACTTGCACCGGTTATGTCAGGAGAAGTGGCCCAGAATGTCAGCAGTTTCATGGAAACAAAGGATTTGACTCAAGTCATACAGCTGAACGGCAGTTCTACTGAAAACTAAGGAAATATATACTTTAAATTCTCTCACTCCTTTTTACAATTGACCTAGAACAGAAAGAATTCATATGAAACGGTAAGAAATAAGGTTGTGCCTTTCTGTGCAGTGTTTGTAAAGATCTGGTTTCAGCTGTACACTTGCACAGTTTCCAGTTTTGTCAGATCCCAACATGAACCGTTCGGGTCCGCCTAGTGCAGAGGTTGCTCCGGACTTTTTTGTTCTCTTGACCGACAGTATTTAAATAAATCGGTCATGTACTATTTTTACCCGTCAAATTACAATCATTTTAACATCAAGCTATTTAGCCACATTTTATGCGGTTTAGTTAATATTCACCTAGTTGAACCGAAACTAGATCTCATCACACATAAAGCAGATCAACGTATCTATGGTAACTTTTTTAGTGACAAAAACCACTGACTGTGGCCCCAATAACTTCTTGTGCTCCTTCTCAGTATCCTTTTGTTTGCACATTAAGTTCGTTCCTCTCATTCTCCATTACAATTCCCTGTCAACATGACCCTGCCTGACTCCTGTCTGCAGCGTGTCGTGCACTCGTCAGAGCTCACAACATCACGTGTTTCAAAAGCATGTGAACAAAACTGTGTCGGCCTCTGGGAGAAAACTGAAATGGATTTGGAAGCATAAAATCAACTTCCTACTGTAACCCAACACTCTAAGAATGCCAGATGAATGAATCTAAAATAAAAAGGACATTTATTCTTTACTTTATGCGTCACTTATGATCTCATCTATAAACAGCTTTCATCTCACAAAGGTTATATTTATTATCATGGGTTGATTCTGCCCAGCCAGGTGAGATAAGCTACTGATAGGTTCTATGTCTGTTATGCAGCAGAGAGGGAAACGGTGCCACGTTTTATTGCGGTTTATAGTGTTTTTCATTGCTCTCAGTTGTGATGACTCTCAAATAAATACCCATAAAGCCTCTGTGCTGACACAGATGCAGAAAAAGGAGGGCAGCTGTTCTTCAGGCTCTATAATGCAGAATTTCGTGCCACCGTTGGGCATGCGGCTTTGTTTAATGGTGCCATTTGAAATCATTAATGACTTTAATTAATTCATCGTCTTTTATATTGGCAACACGCACAACTGCATTTTCATTTGGGCTAATATGATCAAAAAATTTGATTTGGACTTTTTTTGTCCGACTCATTTCTGGAGTCAAACAAATCCGTCATAACGGCGACTGAGCTGGAAGTGGGAGCAGAATAAAGTTTTCTTTCTGCAATTATTTGTTTTGGGGTTTTTTTTTTGCTGGTTCTCAGTAGCCTTGGTCCAGGCTTGTTTGTATTAGCAGAAACTGTCAGGTGAGTTTACACTGGCCTTTCTACATGTGTGTTTAGGTTACTTTTTGGGCAAAAGCTGCCAAATGCACTTTCAGCTTGATATCGTCTGAGCCCACAAGAGACACTTAAAAACAGCGGAGCTCAGTGTGAGGAATCCTGTGGTTTTAGTTTCTTTACTTACATGGGGTATATAACAGATGCTGAATGAGCCCACTTCTTTCTAAGGGGCGAGCCCACCAGGAGATCCGTCTTCATCCCCGGATTAGATGTGACATTTAGGAGTCACTCTCTAGTCATTCCTGTAGGAAATTAAGGGCAGGTGATGGTAAAAACATATTCAGAGTTTTATCGGTACATTCTAGACATGATGTACAGTATGTATTTGAGTGTTAAATACTGCGTCCTTATCTGATTATCTGGTCTCTTCCAATCACGTTCTCACTCTGTAGCAGGAAGACTTATTACATGAAGACAGGGAAAGGTCAGAGTGGGTACATTGAAGATGGAGGTTCATCGCTCCGAGAGCAACACATGAATCATAATTAATTTTGTTATAGAGTAAGTAGGAGGGCAGACCTGTTGTGCTAATCCGTGACTGAGCTAAATTTAGCTGTTCCCACCGGCCACAGAAACATGAGAAACACACGTGACAGGAGGCCCTGATAAATTTAGAGGGAGGTTTAGAGAAGCTAGTGACAGAACGTCACCGGATGTGTAAACAGCACGCGTTTTACAGGAGACCTGTGTCCACGAGGCTGTCTGAGAATCCTATCCACCTGGACACTGTTTGAAGAGTAAGTTTCCTTTTCTTTTCCTAAATGTATTCATGTCATTGCCGCTGATTAAAAACTGCAGTGCAGCCTCTAAAACTGATGGTCTGTTTTCAATACCATTACATTTTCACTCTTATTAAATTAAGAAACTGAGCAAAAGGCTCCATCTAGTGTCCGAAGTACACTTTGCTTTAGTCTTGAGTCTGTTTCTACTGACAGTTTAATCAGTGGGTTTTTACAAAGGGTGGACAGAGTCATGACAGAGTACCGAACTGAGTGACCAATCATAACATCTGATTCAATTTGCGAAAACAACAACAACAAAAGAAAACACCAGATATTCTAATTTCTGACAGCCATAGCCTCCTGACTACCAGGATAAAAAATATTGTCCAATCACCATTTTTTTTAAATTCCACAATCTTTGTAAGGTAATTAGAATACTGAAAACATTTTTTTTGGAAAAAATATTTTTATTTTTGAAATATCATGTGTCCACTACAGTGGACATCAGAACGCTATACATTTGAAATTGAACCTAGATGGCAACCAGTTTGTCCCAAAGAAAATATCCAAATGAATGAATTTCACATTGACAAAACTGTCCATCATCACTAACATAAATATTAGTGTGAGTATCATAGCAATTCCTGTGCTACTGGACTGAGATGTGGACTGTCTTGCTTCATCCGACTCTGCATCTGCTTGCCCTCCCTGAATTTCATCCTCAGAGCTCTTTGAATCAACTTCCTCTGCTTCTGCCTCAAACATCAGGCAAAAGCCTGATGTTTCACCTTCTTCATCAGACAACTCAATTTCTGAGTCTCCATCAATAATTCATCCATCCATCCATTTTCTTACACCCTTGTCCCTAATGGGGTCGGGAGGTGCTGGTGCCGATCTCCAGTTAACATTCTGGGCGAGAGGCAGGGTACACCCTGGACAGGTCGCCAATCTGTCGCAGGGCAACACAGAGACAAACACTCACACGTAGGGATAATTTAGAAAGGCCAACTAACCTTACAGTCATGTTTTTGGACTGTGGGAGGAAGCTGGAGTACCTGGAGAGAACCCACGCATACACAGGGAGAACATGCAAACTCCGTGCAGAAACACCGCTGGTCTACAAATTTAACTACAAATGTCCACCACAGAGGACAATTTTTCAACTTTCAAATACTAAGACAATCCAAATACTTCATAGCATGTTTTAATATGCTGCTAAGAAACTTATTTAGAATATGCCAACAAAATTTTAAACCAAAATTTGCACAATAAAAAGTATTATGCACTTACTTTTTCTCTTCCCATAAAATGTGCTAATACTGATGGACGCCATTTTTCTGAATGAGAAAAAGGCAGGTTCAAAAGCCCCACCCCTTCACATTTGGTATCATTGAAAAGCCCTAAATGTCCTCTGTAGATACCAAAAGGAATTAATTCAGTAGCGTGCAGTGGGTGGGAGATTTTCAAGTTTACAAATGTCCTCTACAGAGGACAAATTTGAACTACTGATAGTCAGGAGGATAGACTAAATAAAAAGTAAACATGTCTGAATCAGAGATGAAGCCTAAATATCCTAAATAATTTTTTTTTTCCACAACAGAAAACCTCCTGAGCCAATGCCTACCATAGGCAACGTATATAAGTTAGAACAGTGCAAATAACTTCCAGGGGCAATAGATGTTATTTACTGTACAATTATGTCTTTCTGTGTGGTACTATTTCTCCCATGCTCTTATTTTAATCTTATATATAATCTTCCTTTACTTTACTCGCAGTGACCTTACAGAACAAAATCAACAGTAATCTCCAGAAATGTCACCTCTTAAATTAAGTCAACGTTGCAGCAATTTTTAATTTCTTTTCACACTTTTTGGCATTTTATGTACTCTCTGTAGTCTCAGGAAAGAAGTTGAGTCTATGAAGTTGTGATGAAAAACCTCAGATTGCTACCACTAGGTGGCAATGTAGGCGTGTACATATTTACTCAGCTTTATTTGTCTGTTGTCATCGTTTAAGGTTCATGTTATTAAAGCTGCTTTTATGAAACGCAGCCTATCCACACGGAGAAACTGGAAATTTTGGAACTAAATAATTGTTATATGCTGTTAAACTATTGCTTAGTTTCTCTAAAAATTAAACTATGGACAACCACGGCACTGCAGTCGGCTGATAGGCCCTTCCAAAAGTTCTCCTTTAATTACCTGCTGGCTAGATTTTATAGTTGGTTTATTACATTCAAATGTAGTCTTGATGGCACACTAATGACACAAATCTGTTGGAGGAAGATTAAAAAATGTAAAAAATCTGCATTAATCTGTTTCAGGAAGCCTGTGTGCCCTTAAACCTTTGCTCTACTGAAGCACGTCTTGTTGTTCGAAACATTCAGGGTCGCGGGGATCTTTTGTGCTAAACTAAATTTCTGGGATTTTGAAAGTCGTTTCACACTGTGAGACATTTTCCATCAGGGTCTAAAAGTGTGTTATGTGTCAGACCTGGACACATTACAGGTTTTTACAATTTTACTTAATTCGCCACATAGTCACATTCTTGAAACCACCATCTTCTGCAGCAGCAGAAAAGATAAATAAATTTGATCCAGCGAGCCAAGCAATATAATATCATTCTTAATCCCTTGTCATTCAATACACAATTTACTTCATTTTTGAAGGTGCATCATTGGGATCTTCTGGGTGTGCATCAATGTTTCTGGTAAACCAAATAAATGGAGTGAGAAAAGTCAATTTAAATTAAATATCCAACCATAAAATAAATCAGTACTCTTCTGACACAGTTCCACATGAACTTTTCTAAACTCTAGTTTTGTAAAAGTAATTGGCAGTAAAGTGTTGCCAGCAAAGTTGATGTTTATTCCAGTTTAAGCAGACTGGCTGTAACTAAAGGCATTGACAAACTGTGCTTATTTCTGAATTTAAAGTCTCATCCTGTTTATTTGACCTTTTCTTAAGTTTATGTTTTTCAAACAAACTTTCTCTCAGGATAGAAACTATATACTTGAAATCTAAATCCGTTGTTTGCAGAGTCTTTAGTTTCTGGTCTGTATATTAGGAGGATTACACAGAGGGCTGGAGATGGATTAGCTTCAAAATATCTCCAGAGTTATTAAAAGATTTTTTGTTTGATGTCATCTTGGAAGAATAAGAGACAAACCTAAATAAACAAACAAACAAACAAAACGAACCGAGTCCACTAGGATTATAATTTTCACATGCTACGCTTATGTTAATCCTCTTCAACACAACTTTTTAATCATCTGTAAAGTGACACAAGGAAGCTGACAGAAAGCAAGACTTGGGATAACGTTGGTATTTCAAACTTCTGCTAATCCTCTGCATAAATGAAAACATCCCGTGTCGGCCCTGCATCTGATTTATCGTCTCCCCTCTCGGGCTCTTCACCCAGTCCGGCCAGTTTGCTGAAGCAGCAGCATTGCAGCCAGGTTGTCATGGTGTCTGATTGTCCCGTATCATGTCACACGCCCCGTCGCAGCCAGACGTCCGCCCCCACTCCACCCTCACAGCCAGTCGAGTGCTTGTTTCGACATTCGGCGCAGCAACAACAAGACGCTGGCAAAGGTGGTGGAAGCTGGTGTCGCCGTGGCTCCTCACGCCGCTGCAGCTTAAACATATGCAGGGGTGAAAGCCAGGTCTCCAAGGTGATGAGATTATTCTGAAGCGGTGTGATGAAGTGATTGATACGTTACTTTAAACACATTGAGATGTCCCATGTGAGGGTTCCTAAAATAATTATTCTTCTACAAAAACAGCAACAGAAAAATCATGTAATCAGAAAAACCTTCATTTCCCGTTGCCAGGGCCTCGGCAACAGTTTTGACACAGGAATGGATGGATTAATTCAGAGTAAGAAGAAAACACTCATTAGCATCAACAGAAGGAGGTATTCATCAGGATGTGCCTCATTAAAACAACAACAGAAATAAAGTCGTTGCACATGACACGACTATGAGGCATAATAATATTTAAAAGATGAAGTATTTTTACATTGTGTCCTATATGATATTCATTACTTAGGGCACTCTCAAGCCGTCTGTTAAATATACATCAAAAGGTAACAATACTGTCCTTTAAATTTGAAGCGCTTTTGTTTTTGCTTGGTGATAAATGAAGCAGGCTTTCTAAGATATCTCAGATGTTGCATACGCCATAGGAAGCTGGAGAGGTGACTGCTGTTAACCCGGGGAGCTCCTGCCTCCATGGCGCGAAGCCCTCTGGGGCGGCGATGTGAAAGGGAAAGCTGGGGAGGAGGCTCAGAGGCCAGGCTCGCTCACTCACCAGCATGGGGTCTCATCACTCTCTCCACACTTCTGCTGTCAGAGCTTTTGTTTCGACCGCATTGCTCGGCCGCAAGGCCCCGCTTCCCAGGTAACTATGAGCTGCTGAGCTGGCTCTTCTGAGCAAAAACACAGTCTGAACGCGGACTGGGAAAACGCGGTTCACCTAGAGGAAAGCGGCTCTAGAAAAGACCCAAACCGGGTCTCAGAGCTTTTCTCATGCCGTCACCGCTCCTATTAGCAATTATTCAGGAATCTTTCCATAATACAATGGAAACAAGCGTAATAAAAATTAGGTTATCTAAGGTTATCTAGATTTCATGCAATAGGAACACCTTCCTGTAATAATTTTTCAATTTTTGAAGCATTTTTTCCACTTGCTTTTCTTGTTTGTTTGTTATTTTTCCAGGATCATAAAGCACACCCACTTCCAAATGACCTCTGATGAGACGGGAAAACAAGTCTGATACAGCGAAGAGGCGGCACAGCGTGATACTGCTGGATCAAAGATCTGTGCCTGGTCGGTTTGGTACCTGTCTCAGCTATAAGAGATCATTAAAACGTGAAAAGTATCATCTTCCCCTGCAAAATACTAAACATTTTAAGTGCATGTTTATGTTCTATATCGGGTAAAATAAAAAAAAGTTAAATAATATGTGATAGGGCTATACTAACCAGCCATTTTTGTAGGCGCATCTTGCATCTTTTTGTGGTCCGCATTGACACGATAGCGTCACACAGTAGCTGCAGCCGGTCGGCAGCAGATGTAGTAAGCAAATCGCTCATGCAGGCCACATCCAAAAGGGTGTTCAGGTAGATTTAGGTCTGTTGGAGTGCAGTTTAAGAAACCAGTTTGATCTAAACATTGCATGGTGCAGTATTAGTTTTACAACCGTCAGAAGACGGGTACCGTCTGATCGTAAAGAGATGCATCTGGTCAGTGGAAATAGCATGAATGCACAGAACTGCTAGATATTTCTGGATATTTACGCTTTCTTTTGGACCGATATCTATAAACCTGACAGGTCTCTTGTATTAACATCCCAGCACCAGCAGCCATGTTAAGTTTAAAGTCACCTCTTCCTTCAGCTCGCTGATGCTCAGTCTGAACTTCAGAAAACTGTCTTTACCACATTAAGATGCAGGAATACATGGAGCTGCATGAGTTTAATGGATTTGCTGCCTGACAGACACACCTCATTACCTTACCTTAGTACCTTAGTGCTGCAACAAACATCCAAACCGTTTAACACACAATTTAGGATCTGAATCATTTTGGTGGGAGTCATTTAGGACACTAATTCATTTTTCAGGATAAGCTGTACAGTAGAGTACTGTCTCCTCCGATTTGTGGCTTTTTCTTTGGTTTCTCTGGCTTCCTTCCCCTCCCTCATGCTGGTTGGATTGATGACTCTCTTGTGTCCCTTAGGACTGACTGCTTGTTTCTCTGTGTTGACCCCGACACGTACGGGCAGTTTGTCCGGGGTCCATTGAAGATATATATAAAAAGAGTATTTTTCTTCTTATGCCATACATGTAATTATGTTTCTACACAAGCTGTGACTTTTCTGCAGATCTCCTTTTAGCTGTATGGCATAAGCAGCGACAGAATCCGTCGGAGTGAGTTAAATAAACTTTAGTATTTAAGTCATTCCTATCTGCTCCTGAATCAATTTGTGAAAGTTAAAGCGGAAAAGTTTGTGTTTGCACCTCCTCCGATCATCTCTGCTGAAAAGATGCTGCATAATAACAGGTTGCGTTCCCGAATCCTCCACAGACCGAAGATGGATTTTAACAACGTTGTGTCTTCTGCTTTCCTTCACACGTTTCAATTTGCGTTCACTGACTAGTCACATTTTCAGCTTACCCCCCGGAGTCCTGGCATATAGGGAGGGGAGGGAAGCTCAATAAACAGAAAAATGGCACGTTGGACATTTCTGCAGGGACTCATGCTGTGTTTTTTAAATGTTCCTCTATTTTTTTTTTTTTTCATTTGTTTGTTGTAAATGTTTTAGTGTTTGCTCAGTAATTATCTCTGCTTTAATTGTCATCAGCAGAAATTGAAATGCTCTCTCTGCGAACACGATTGCCTGTTCTTTCAAGACTTTTCTTTCATTTTTAGCTTTCAGGCCTCGGTAAATAGAAAACCTTTTTTTTTACTTTTACTAAATTGTACTCAGCAATCAGGTACAAACTTGAGATGTGTTTTTTTTAAAATTATTATTATTATTTTGTACTCTCTGGTTGGACTTCTGGTCTTTATTCACACATCCCATTTTTACTTGGTTGCTACATGCTGAAATGATGTGCTGGGAATAAAATCCAGGTAAAAAAAAACAAAATTGTGAAAGTCAAAGACGATGCTTTGATTAAAAGCCGGCATCATGTGTTTCTGAGTCCAAGTCAGCTTTCTGCAAAGATTAAGTGATTAAGTGCCTATTGAACATTGCATTAACACAAATATTAGTGTTTGAATGAGGAAACGAGCGCACACTCTTGACCTTTATGGATCTAATGACTGAAAAGCCCTACAGTGCATAATGACACCAGTGATGTATGTTTTATAATCTCTTTTCTGCTGCAGATCCAAACTGCATTTGTTTTGGTTCTGGTTTAACTGATCTAAAATCTTACTACAGGTTAGATTAATGATTTTGAACGTGCCCTAAAAAACATGTTTTTGTTTTTTTTTATTTTGTTTTGTTTTATATCTGTTTAGACATTTAAACCTTTTTATCTTCATTATTAGAAAGGGGGAAAATAGCAGATGGTTCACAAAGATTGGGCCAGACTTTAAAAAAGGTTTGGGCAGTAGCCCAGAGCTGTGAGTTTTGGGAGGATGGCCCCAGCAGAAAAACAGTATTTTCTGTATACTGCTAATGTTTTGCAAACATTGAATCTCATATTAAAGTCATGGGCTCATTTTGCACGTGGTCTTTCATTAAAATATTGTTGGGTTTACAACACTGAAATATTTGAAAATTATAATAAAATTAAAATGATAAAATTATAATATTTTTGGGCCCAACATGGAATCAACCGGCAGACATTTTCCCTCAGTTTATATCTGCAAATGTGCAAACCTACCTGCTAATGTTGTATGATTTGCATGGAAGTTTTTTGTTTCTTTTGGGCGGGGCATAAGGCACAAAGCGTCCCTTATTTGACTAAATCCTGCATTGCACTGGAACCAAAAACAAAATTAAATTAAATTTATTTGTGCAAAACTTGAATGCTTCATATCAAAAGCCTTAAAATATCATTTAAGTTATGAATATGTAATGAGAAATTAAAGGAAGCCATTAAAATACCTAAATGCACATTGCTTTTCTCTTTAGATCAGTCTTCTAAATAATGATTTTTACCTTTATTTGAGGTGGGGGGCAGGGGGGGGGGAATTCCAAGCAAAGGTAAGATTCCAATTCAAAAGGTTAAAGATCAAGTGATCTTTTGCGTTTGTGTCGTGAAGAGTTTCTCCAGCCTCAACTTAATGCGAACGGATTTGTTTTGCATCTTCACGCCCGCGCTCCTCAGCTGGTAGAGAGATGTCTGCTAAATCACCGCTTCCTTTTTCCTTTCCCAGTGCAGCTTTGTGTTTCCTCAAAGGCCCTGAGCAAAGAGACATGAGCCTTAATTGTCGCGCTTTATCGGGGGAATAAAGGTGGGCCGGGCAGCAGTTTGGGCTGCCTTTATGACACTACAAAGTGTGACAGAGTTACAGAGAGATAATTGGCAGAGAGTGGAAAGGCTGATGGAATGAAAGAAGCGAAAGAGACGAGGAGGGGGGGCAAAAAAAAAGATGTCAGCCAAATCGGTAGAAGTAAAAACTCAAGCAGATGAAGTTGCTCCGTTGCCTCAAGCTGTCCAGATTGTTTGCCAAGAAAGAAGTTTAGTTCCTTCAATATGCACGAAATAGATAGTTGGTTTTGACATCCAAAAACAATTTATTATCCAGTTTTATCTAAAATGACATCCGCTTTCAATGGGTTGCTTTTTTAAAATTTAAACCAAATAAAAAGTTTGTTTCATGGTGTTCAAATTAGAAACAGAAGTGTACACTGAAAGGAAATGTTTGCAGAGTTAACTGTGTGATATTCGTCAGACTCTTTTTTTTTTTTTTCCTTTAGTGTCATTTTAAGGCTTTTTAATACGGGGACTGCAACACACAGCTTGTTAATGACAAAAAATGAATGCTGGCCTCCTCTTACGTCTGGACTAATGTGTTTGTGTGATTACACTTTAGCGACATGCAGCAGTTGTAAACAAAAAAAAAAGCATCATTCCCAATCTGCTGTCTCCTTAGCACACTCATTACATTTCTCTTTAAAGGTTGGAAGGCTGTGAAAAAACAACAACAAAAAGAAAATGGCCGAGATTTTAAGCACGTTACAAATCCAGTCAGCATTCCCACAGATCACTTCAGAGCGGACTCTCTCGGACCCAGTCCCCGTCTCGGTCTCTCCTCTCCACCCTTGACATGAATATATGAGCGTTTTTATGTGCGCGCTGAAAAGGCGGCGCTGAGTTAAGTGGCCTTGTTGCCTTGGCCCAGCAGCGTCCAGCGGGGTGAAGCGGTGGAGGAGAGGCGGGGGTGGATGAAGGAGAGGCCTGCAGCACCATGCCTAATCAGCCTTTCTCGCCAGGGTCAAGACTTTCTGTCTGGGTCCGTGGCGCTCCCTGCCACGGAGGACTCGCCCATTCAGGCGCACAATGTCCCTGTCAGTCCCGACAACACTTCCTGCCTCTGCTGGCTCCAGCCCTCGCAGGGATACACAATATTTCACAGCTCGCAACAATGGCCTGTCTGCCTGCACCCACCATATGGTTACTATGGGCCACAATATTGACACACATCACTAATTATTCAAATAGCCGAGGGAACCTGAAGGAGGGCTGGAGAAAGGAAGGAGAGAAGGCTCCCGGTCAGTTTTCCCACTGTTTAA
Organism: Poeciliopsis paucimaculata; assembly: GCA_903067055.1. Classification (NCBI taxonomy): domain Eukaryota; kingdom Metazoa; phylum Chordata; class Actinopteri; order Cyprinodontiformes; family Poeciliidae; genus Poeciliopsis; species Poeciliopsis paucimaculata. The sequence goes on from CAEGAD010045446.1 coordinate 77,653, forward strand.
TGTGCACAGATCACACAGGAACGTCTTCAAAAGCTCAGGACAACCGAAAAGACCCACACTTCATTTGAAAGCCTTACATAACATCTAACATTCAGGTTGCTTCAAGTTTAGTAATGACGTTTAAGTGGCTCTGACTGGGTTGAATGAAGGAGATGCTGCTTGGATGTCCCACGTCTTCATCCGCATCTGGTTTTCTCCACTTCCCTCTTCGTCAGATGCAAATGTTGTTGCCTAATTATAAGTGAAACCTGCTGCAAAGGGAGCCAGTCGGTGACTTAAATAGGCAAAATGTTTAAAGATAAATGTTTTGTGGTTTAGCTGAAAGCAGCGTATAAGGACACCATCGTTCCCCAGTTGCAGTGAACAGCAGCCTTAAATGACTCTTTGACCTCCTTCCTTACTTCATTAAAATGATTCAATAATTTAGTTTTATTGCTGCATTTTCCAAATATTTGTATTTCAATGTTCAGTTTTTCCCACTAACTAATCTAGTTTGCATGAAAACATACAAAGCTTTGTTTGCCAGATGTTTGACATGCAAATAAACTGAGTCTTTTTCCACGTAAAATGTGAGTTTTAAGCTGTTTCGGTGGAAAACAGTCAAGTCAAATCAAGTTTGACTTGTAGTGCAGCGTCTACAAAGTCATTATGAAACTGTTAGTTTATAACGCAGGTAAATGCTTGTAACAAATTAAATAATTGATTTAATTATTTAAAATAGGATCCTTGTGCATTTAAACGAGGATGCTGGGCGTAGCTCAAGGTCTTTCCTCCCTTTGAATTACCTCTTTTTTAAGCTTCCTCTCAAACTTCAATCAGATATTTAGAAACCATATTAACCTTTCAAATGCAATAGTTACTAATTCCAATTTTCAATTGAAATGTCAATGCTGTGATTCTGAGAAGAAATAAATTTTATGATACATTCTTCTCTTACTTTTCTATGGAGTAGACAGTCGAGGCTTCACTCTTCCTGACAGCTTTTTGACTCACAGTTAATGGGAGGATCTACATTGAGCTACACCATTAATGTTCAAGTAGCTTGTTTCACACCACCATTTTTGGAAATCCTTCGAGAGCGATAGGACATAGTCAGTGATCAAACAGTATCAGACAGATTTGAGTTTTCTATCTGATTTCCGCCACAGTCCTGTCTGTTTCCACCAAAACCAAATCATTGCTAATTTGCAGGCTTCATATTCACTAAAGAAAGTCAGTTAATTACCTGTTGACTGCTCTGCTGTGAAATTGTTCTGGGATTGTTTAATTGAGCTTTGCTGCCTGCTCCAGCGTATCATTATTATCATTATTATCATCATCATTATTATTATTGTTATTATTATTATTATTATGGTGCATTTTGAACTGAACATCATCAGTTGAACAGAACCTCACAGACTTGGCAGGAGGGGAAGTTTCTGACAAAAACAAAGAAAGACAACCTACAAGGTTTTACATTTTTCAAATTCAGATTCAGTAAATGTCACAAAGGCTCAAAGGTATTTAAAGTCATATGAAAATTTAAATTGATCTGGCTTTTTAAGTCAACCGTGTATTTATTTGGACTTTTCTGTGCTGTAAGATCTGCTGAAAATACTTCAGCTGTGTATTGACTGTGTGAAAGTCATGATTCCTTGTTGCTGATTGCGGTTGTGGTCCATAACTCTACAATCACTTGGGGTTCACTGCAAGTCGAATCCTAAAATCATATCTGATCTGCTCTCATCAGCACTATTAATCCTTATCAGACTTAGCAGTTTTTGCATATTTCAGCCTAAAATATATGGTGAATTTCTTCCTTTCTGTCTTTCTGTTTTTTTTCCCTTCTTTCTTTTTTCCTTCTTTCTTTCTTTCTGTCTTTCTTTCTTTTTTTTTTTTTTACCTTGACTTAAATTTGCTTAAATATCTGCACCAAAACCACATAGCTTCAATCTTCACTCCAAATACCTTATTGTTAAGTCTGGTGTTAACTACATCCTCATTTGTAAATGGACTCACGCAAAAGTATCTGCCAATTGCATAAATATGAAGTCAAGCAAAATGAATGGAGGTTTTTTAATAAGTTTTAAAACCTCATCACTGTGAGGTTGTTTAACTAGTTGGTTTAAATAACCAAAATTAAATTTTTATAGCATTTTATATCCTAACTTTTCCAAGAATATTATGTAACTAGGTGAAAAATGGGTACCTGTAAATGTATGTTTACAGGTTTTGCTTTTATTTCACGCACTGGTTGCAATTCTTGGTTAAAATATGAGTGAAATCTTAAATTCGCTGAGCAGCAGCTCAGTTTTCTGTGGTTACAGAAAGGTCTGAAAGCACCAGAAGTTGAGAAAACCTCTTGTTTACGGACTCCTGAGCCGAGACCTGTCGGAGAAGACGACTTCATGGAAAAATGGGTGAAGAACAGATGTTTGGTAATTAATGTCTGAACTGTATTATTTTCCGTGCACGAAGCTGAAGTGATGTTGCTGACGCCATGTTTGTTTGTCACTGGCGTTTGTTACAAACTGCTGAATGCTAATAGTGATGCTAAGGCGCCGTTTTGCTGGAGCCAATGCTAGTCAGTAGCTTTATACTAGTATCATGCAGACCATTCAAATAACAAAAGACTATTTTTGCTCAATATCTTGAACATTATATTTTTCATTTTTGCAACTCAGAGAAAATTTTTATGTGAAGTTCTGTGTGCTCAGTTAATCCTGGCTTTAAAATGATATGCAATGACTGCAGTTTTTGAGAATTTATTTTCTTAGGAATAACATAAGGAAGACGTTTCTAGAAATTTTACAGTTTCTAAAGAACTTTTTTGGAAAGGGCAAACAGGGATTGTTTCATGTAACTTTTTCATGTGAACGACGTTCGTGTGAATCTGATTGTAAATCCATTATATAATATAGGGCATTAAAACTGGCACACACGCTCCTGATTCTGACCCTGAATATATAGGTTGTCAGAGCTGGAGAAGTAAACATAATATAGAAGGCATCCTAATAATTTAGTGGATTTTATTCCAGTTCAAAATGAGCAATCCCTCATTTTGGGAGCTTTTCTAGATGGCAAACGAAAGGTGTCGGCAAAAACAAAGATTCCTTATTGTAAATCATCTATATTAAATAAGAAACGACAGCAGTTTCAAAAACTTCTCACTTTATTTTCACCCCAAATATAATCAGAGATCCTTCGGTCGCTGATCTCGTCTCATCATTGCACACTCCCCTGGTCGGCCCTTGCAGAATTCCCGGTTTTTCCTGTCCCGGCTGCCCCCTGAGTGGTGGGAATGTTCTGCTGTGCAGCAGGCCATGACAGGCCCATGTAGGGACCGGCCAAAGCGAGGCGCTCCACGGAGCAGTGATTGACGGCACTCACCGAGGGAGGTGGGACACCTCGTCTGTCAGTCATGACGGCGCTGGAGTTAATGATGTGGCACAAGAGCCATCTAACGAGCCCGTCCCCTTGTCCCCTTCTCTCTGTTCTGGTTCTGGGCACCTCAGAAAAGCTTGCTCGTTGGTAGGGGGGCGAAGGCTGCCACCCAGGTCCAGATGTTCTTGAGCTTTTTCCGTCTCTCTTCTGGCTCGCGGTGATGCGCCGTGACACATCTGTCCGGGCAGAGGTGTGCCATATTGCTTCCCATCTGCCACACGGCAACCCTCGTATCCGTGCAGAAATAGAGGCGCACATATGCACGGTGCCCAGAAAGTGCCCATTCCAGCCATTGCCATAAACTGTGTAATTCATGGGTGTGAAACAGCAGGTTTTTAAGGGCGCTCAGAGGAACGGAGCAGAGCTGGAACCTTTGGCAGCTGACGGACAGATTTTCTGCTCCTGGTAGCCACATGAAACTCAGTGAACAGAGTGGCAGTGAAGACCTGCTGTTGCAAAAAAAAGAAAATGCAGGCAAACCATGTCAGTCTCACTCCTTCTTTCCATCTGAGGTTCTCTGTCCTTGCACGGCTCACCATCTGTCTCCTCTCTGTCTCGGCCTCTCTTCCTGGCTGTCTTCTGTCCCCCCGCCTGAGTCAGGGGGGCAGTAGTGAAAGCGAATGTCACCGCTGTCCCAATGTTACGTAGGGGAAATTGACTCCTTAGCCTCGGTGCTGTCAGCAGCCATATGCTGATGTTTTCATATTCCAGAGAAACGAGGAGAGGGACTCGTAAAGACCTCAAAAAAGTCAGAATTACAACCCTGGCTACCGCTGCCGAGGAGAGGCCCCTTCTGTCACGCCGCGAGCACCATTACCTCCCCAATCCCTCAGTCCCAGAAAGTGGCTCGGGCTTCTGGAGCGCCACATCAACGCCAGCTTTTCGCTCATAGTCTGACTTTTTTAAACACGTTATTCCAAAGGAGGGTGATTCAGCTTGCTTAGCGTCTCTTATTTATTAAAACATTCACAGCTGGGAGGAGGGTGACGTGCTGTTTAGTGGTTGTGCTGATTTTGGCTTCAGGAGACATCACAGTCTCTCTCTACAAGGACCACAAAGCCATAGGCAGCATTTCCAGCTTATCTATATTTCATGCTTTTATCTGCTCTCAGCATTTAATTAGGCAGTTAGCAGCTCATTAAATTCTACTGGGACCAAACTTTTAAAGCGTTGCAAAGTTGTGCTGATATTGAGCTTTTCCAGTTGAGGGAGGCTTTTAATTACCTTGCGTCCATAAGTTATTGTCGATTAATGATGTCTTTGTGCTTTAGCACGACTGTTTTAATATTCTGCTCTGATCTCTGTTTCTTCTTGCTGAGACAGACGGTCTAATGGAGAGTTCTTCAATGAAAAACTTCCACTGGCAGAACGGATACTTTTAAAAGCCTGTTGTTGTTTGGATAATAAAATCGGAGAAAAAAAAAAAAAAGGTAAACTAAGCACTTGGTGCCTTTCACAGGATTCATATTGTGACATTAAATTATGGACCTCACTTGATAGATGAGTTTTGTGTAAAACCCAACGACTAAACTAAACAAAATGCTCACCAGTAATTGTTGATATCTGCATGATGGGAAGAACAGTTAGTCACAAAGCATATTGTTATTTAGCCAATATGGCACATGGCTGTGGATCCCAAAACTCTCCTGGTCCAGCTCGTCAGTTTCCAGTCATCCAGTTCTTTCTGGATGACTAGGTTAAACTGTGATCCTGGAGCTGCTCAGAGCTTGGAATATTGTTTTTATCGCTGCGGGCGATGGACAGCTTCCTCCCTGTCTGCAGGGTTTTTTCGTCTTCATGCTGCTGTTGAGGCCTTCAGCTGGATTTATACCGAGACTAAATCACACAACGGTCGAATATGTTTGTGTACTAATTAGGCGGCTTCTGAAGGCAATTGGTCACACTGGAATTTATTTTAGTGTATCGATGTAGAAGACAGACTTTTCAGGATTTTTTTATTTTTTTTTATGTGAAAATATAAAACTATTCATCGTTTTTTTTCACCTGACAATCATGCATTAGATCTTGTTTTATCCATCACATAAAATCCCAATAAAACACACTGAGGTTAGTGGTTATAGAGTGAGAAAATGTGAAAATATTCAAGTGGGGTAAACACTCTTTCGCAAGTCACTGTCCCAGTTCTGCTCCTCAGCATGCTTGTTGGCGTTTCACATGGCTTTCACTTAATTGGTAATAACAACTAATGGGCTGGGAAGCCATTAAGAGTGTACTCTGGACTTTACTTCGTAGCCTGAAAGTGAGACAGTTGATAACAAGTGGCTGTTTTGTGCACCGCCTACACAGCAGAAAGGCATTCTTGCTCCTCCATCGTCAAAGGGATTGCTTCAACAATCCAGTCAGGTCGGTGGACCTGAAGGTCCCATGTGAGCCAATCAGGCGGCTTATGTAAGGGCTTCTGACAATGGCGGCGGCGGCGGCGGCCGGCCACAGGGACGTGGCTTGTTGCTGGTAATCGGCGGCGAGGCGTTGTGCGGCGTGCGGCAGGCAGATGCTTGCTCCAGCTGGTGCTGGGGGGTGGGATTTATCGCCCGGTTGGAACGTGGTCCTCACACCCCTACGCCGTGCTGGCCACAGTAGCAGCGTTTAATGAGTCACGAATTGCCTGTTTGTCTTCTGCTCCCTGCTGTTTCTGCTCTCCCCCTTCCAGAACAATCCCTGAAACACATGCTGCTGCGCTCCGCAGAGCAGCCAGACAGACAGCCTGAGCCAAACCGTTGTAAAGAACAAAGTTGTCATTTTTTTATTTCTTCCTATTTTTTGTGAGGTTTTTTTTTTCCTTCTTCTTCTTGGGTGTTCATCTAAGAGAGGGACGGGTCGTTTTGTAATAAAGCTGCCTTTTTAGATGCTGCGCCTGACCTCGCCAATATGTCTACCCTGAGAAACCAGTGCCCATTTGAAGCCCCTGACAAACACATAAATGGCTCTATAATTGGGCCGCTTTGTTGTGCGAGGCGCGGGCTCGTCTGAAAGTGCTGTTCAACACTTTGTGGTAAATGGAGTTGCATTACGACAACACATGGCCGTTACTAAAGGAGCCGAAACTGGCAAGCAGATAAGACAGGAACAGGTGGTGTTGACATGGAAATGATTTGTTTTAAGTCGACCGAAAGCTTCGATTTAAAGAAAGAAAGAAAGAAAAAAGTCTTCCTGAGCACAACGCAGTTTAATCTTCGAGCCAGCAACAGAGCTGAGTGACTTGAAGAAAGAAAAAGAGTCGGGCTCTATGTCCAAGTTGACACACTGAGATGCTTGGATGACCATCAAATGGACTGGATTCTGCTCAAATACACACATAAAGCACATGCAATCACAGAAGGAATGTGCATAACCCATGCACAGGGATGTTCTGCAAGCTGCCCATGAGGAGCTTTGCCTTCGTCTCACCTGTTTAACCTGCTGGGCTGATTTGAGGCTTCTGTAACAAGACAGGTGGCTCAAACACTTGCTGCAAAAGGGAAAACTATGTTGAAAGTCAATTTTTTTTAATCCCTTCTGGGAAGATATATTTTACAATGAACTTTTTCAGATTTAATGCTGGTCTGTATTTTCTAATTCATTCTGCTTTACCTTTAACAGCAGATGTGGTGTGACCTTGTCTTGGATGTGCTGCTTTTGAGATACAACTTGTAAATACACAGTTAGATATCCTTTGTGTTCGGACTTGCTTTAATTTTTCATGGCATAAATTGAAGAAGGTATCCAAAAGATTTCTCAGAGATTTTGGTCCACATTGACATTATGCCATCACACAGTTGGAATAATGTCGGCTGCATTTTGTTGCTTTTGTTGACTTATTTTCTATAAACCTGAGAGATGTTTAGGCATAAAAATCTCAGAAGATCAACAGTATCTGAAATGCTCACTATGCCACGTCCAAAGTAACTTATTCACACCCGCTCTGTTTAGTCCACTTTAGTTGAACTCTTGTCTGTTTGCCTTGAAAGTCTGGTTCATTTGGGGAGGTGAAAGTGTGCTATTGAACTCTGACGTGGACCAAAAAAAGCAAACTCTGGCCCAGCCAAAAACATACATTCAGCTGGAATGGTTTGAATTAACCAAACTCGTGAATCTAGCACTAGCCGAGAAATGGCTTGTGCCCTTTTACTAAAAATAACAGCGAATTTCTACATCGGCTAAACTCTGATGCCTCTCCATTTTTTGTTACATTTGTGAAGTGAGAAACTGTACTCAGTGTCTTCTCCTTAGGATTTAGTGTCATTTCCTGCAATGGTTCTTGGTGAGGAGCCACCAGAGGCGAGGGGATTAGCAGGTTTTCCACAGCATTTGGATCATTTGACAGTGAAGTGTGAATGTGAACTGCAGAACCTGAAAATGTAACAAATGTTGCAATTTTGGTCCCAAATTGAACCAAGTCTATTGGACTTTCAGGTGTGAAAACACTTTCTCCCTCCTTCAGTTTCCGTAAGTCATCTTCACCATGTCCAGATGCCTAAATGCAGTCAGTCAGTCATTGCCATGCGACTGACTGATTTGTGTCAACAATTGTCTTGGTGTACATACTAAAATGGCCAGTGAGTGCATAGCTGCATACATAACATTGTTCCCTCTTCATGTAGGGAGACATTTGCAGAGGGACGGAGTAGCCGAGAACAAGTGATAACCATCCGTGGAATCTTGGCAGCGTCCGGATTCGTCTCAGTGCCGTGAAATCTTCGTTCGGCGGGACTGCCCTTTGTGGTCAACTCTGAGATCTCGGTGTGTCATTCTTCCCATTGTACAGGTCACCGAGACAGAGGCAGCCGGCCTGAAAAGATCTGTGGCGGTGGCGGTGTGGGGGGGAGAGACAAAGGCTCGAGGCAGCCCATAAATGTCTCCTGTTCAGCTCCAGACCATTGACTCTTTGCCTCCCTGCCAAGCAGGGCCCTGTCAGACCAGCCCCTCTCTCTAACATCTTAATTAGCAGTAAGAACAACATTGCCGGAGCCGGTTTTAGATGAGATAAAAACAAGAAAAGACCAAAAAAAAAAAAAAATCTGCTCTCTTCGACTCTCATTGTCCCCATGTAGTCCAATGGTGTCTTATTCAGGTGAGAACAAATAAAACAACATTCCTACACAAGTCCAGGAGGGGGAAAGACGAGCTACGGCGAAAGCCGTCACGGGCGAGACGGATAGCGATTTAAACGGACGAGTCCTTTTTTTGAAAGCTTTGCGGCAAGCTCCATCTGATTTTCATTTTTCATGATAATGGTGATGGTGATGATGATAAGGTGGTTTGTATTGTGATGATAATTTGAGTTCCTGGCGTCACGGGGGACACTGCGTGAGGAGACGCTGCAGTAGGGTCCACCACGCTGGCTTTGAACCTCTGATGTCTCTCTGACTGATGGGTTGTGTCACACTGACACTTCATCAGTCTGCCTGCATGCTTCTGTCAATCAGCTGGTTTGATCATCCCTGTTTGGATTCTCACCAATATTATAACACCAGTCTCTTTTTTTTTTCTTAAACTCTAACCAAGTAGTAAAATTTGACCTCTGGCACTCCTTATAACCTTCCAAATTTTATTTGCGTGTCCCATTAATCTTTCTGTCTGTTTGTTCCCCATCTTTCCAAATCTTCCCGCTGTCCCTCTTTGTTACGTTTCTTTTATCTGCAGTTCACATCAAACACTGGGACCAGATTGATTCTCATGTGAACAAGGCTGCAGTAGGGGGCAAGAGACCCCGTCCCCAGACTTTGAAGAGCCTTCCCATCCTGTGAACCATTCTGCACAAACACACACACACACACGCCTCTTCTCTGCAAGTCCAACCTTTTAATTGCACCTTTATTTTCAGATTATTTTAATGTGTGTAGATTAGAGTAGTATTTAAAGAATGTATTATCCCTCCCGATTCATTAGTTATTTGTCAAAGCCGTTATGTTCTGCTTCCTGCATATACAACACACAGACAAAATTAAGCTGTTTATTTGCAAAGTTAACAGATTCCACCAGGCTTGTAACAATCTGTAACATATTTAACATGGAGGTGGGGCTTTCCTCACAGCAGAGTTTGGAAGTCCGAGGTAAATTCAATGTTTCTTTTGGTATGAATCCAGAGTCGTTGTTCCCAGAGACTGAAGCCAACAGCTAGTCCAACAGAGGTCAAGATAAATGTCAGAATGGTTCAAAGGAACCGTGTTTTATGTCCTTTTTAATCATCATCATGTTTGCATTGGGTGATTATTTGCGCTGAAGCCAGTCATAATTTAAATGGAATGTAGAAAAGTACAACCATTCAGCAATTTAACTTTATTTTAGTGTTCATTACTTTTCTGTAAGGTAGTTTATGTGGTGGTGCATGAGCGAGAGGGAAGACGTGAGACAAATGTCACCAGGCTGGGAATCGAACCTGCGATGGCCACATCGAGGACAATGTGGGTTGTGCTTAACCTCCGTGCCACTACATCACCCCAAGACTTGTATCATTTTAAGGTTGTTTATGTTGGTTTTGGGACTTCTTGCACGATTCTCTTCGGGTAACTAATGTGGATTTTCACTGATTGAGGACACATTCCTGGAATATTATTAACAGCTTATAACTCTGACAAAACCTCACTTCAGAAACACCAAACATTTCCATCATACCACGTTTGCAACATATGTTTATGCTGCAAACTTTGAGTTTTATCAGGTTTTTGTTTACTTAATCTATGAACATAATCCTGTCAAGGTCAAGATCATCATTTATTTAATTATAATATGCAAATATCTTTGTGGACGATTCAGTTTGGTAACTATGGATGACATTTCAACCAGGTGAACAATATCTGGTCCTCAAGGTTCTCTTTCTTTGGAAACATCCAAATTAAACAACTGGGTCATTAACAAACCATTGTAGGACATAAAATACCGAACAGGGCGTTCCTCGAGAACCAATGCGAGGTACCACTGATTTTAAATTGTGTATTGGAAAAATTTAACTTTATCACAAGTGAAGAATTGACAAATTTATAATAATTGTTCAGATAAAGACTTTACATCCATCACAGGGGTAAAAATTAATTAAAAAAAATACATATAAAGAAACAAATGCTTGTTTTATGTTGGTGACATGTTAATGTTGCTTTAATGATAAAATAATTACGACTAAGCAAGTGACGCAGTCACAGTAAATGTAAGTTGAGGCACCAAATGCTTGTTCTTTATTGGGATTTTAGCGATTCATTTCGTTTAATTGCATCATGTCACAGAGTTCAAATATGTTGTCATAGTTTGAGCTGCCAAGGAGTTCACTGAATCTAACCATATAACAATTTTAGAGGCTTGGACAATTGTGCCGATTTTACACCTCCCGTCTCGCCGGGGCTTTGATGAGCCGTCAATAAATCCACCCCATGAAAGTAATCTTGGGATTCTCTCTCTTTTTTTTTTTTTTTGTCCCAACTGGATGGTCAACCATGAAGTTCAGCTCCAGGACAGCCCTCTGCCTCGCTGCGGCAGTACTGTCAATTTCCAGACTGTGAGAAGACGTACAACCCACACAACTTATTTTGTTCAACAGCAACATCTTTTGAGAGAGTGCACGGCTGAACCATATTTAACCTTTCGGTGTCAGACCACCCGCCAGTGGCTGGGCCTCTGGCGTCCCATTCACCGTCACAGCGGCACCAACAAGCTGGCCGAATATGATATAGAGCTGGACCGGAAGAACCGGGCGCTTTATTCCCCACGAAACCCAAACATCTCTGGAAGAGTTGTTGTTGGCCGCGTCACAAAGTCTCCATGGGCAACAAATGTCCCGGCAGCATAAGTTGCCTTCAGTTTGAGGTAAGGAGTTTTATGTGGAGAACATTCACAGTCTTCTCTTCCCATGATTGGAAAAAAAAAGATAAACTTTTACTCACGTTGCGTCACACTCAAGAGGCTGCGGGAACCACAGCAGGATTTCTGTCATGTTTGACGGTCTTCCATCTGAAAGCTGCAGCATCACTAAAATCGTATTATTACACCTGAACGAAAAGGCGCTCTGTGGGATGTGCTGTGGTGGCGCAGGGGTAAAGCACAACCCACATATGGAGGCCTTAGTTCTCGACACAGTCGTCGCAGGGTTGAGTCCCAGCCTGGTGACCTTTGCTGCAGGTCTTCCCCTTCTCTGATTACCCACTTTCCTGTCATTTAATTATCAAATAAAGGCCACAAGAGCCAATATAATCTTTTTTAAAAAAAAGAGGCAATCTGTGTTGCTTAGCAATGAATCTGTGAAATGTTTTCTCAACCAATAAATACATTGCTTTATTTATCAACAACTTAAATTAAGTAAAGAAACAGCATTTTTCTCTGTTTCAGTAGTTCTGATTTAAATTACTTAACTTTGTTGGATGACAGCAACATGATCATGAATATTTTTCTTCAACATTTCAGTCGTCAGATCACTTCTTTGGCTTTTTATATTTCATTAAATCCATGTTTCTTTTTTTCATTGTGCTGATGTAATATTCTAATATTAATTGTCATTTTTATTAGTTGTCATTAGACTGTCTGTAAATAATCTATTGAATTATTGGACATAGTATTTTTATGCATCGGTTGTGCTGCTTATTCTTGTAGCGTTTCATGACGAAGCTTGATGGGTCGGGTTGCCAGTCCACCACAGAGACACACAAATCACAAACAACCATGCACACACACACACACACGCCCACACGCACACACATAAACACCTGTAAACCAATTTAGGGAGACCAGAGAGGGATGGAGGTGTTTATCAGGGCTGGGACCTCTATTATAGCTGCTAAAATGGTGGTTTTTTAAGTTTTTAATTTTCAAAAGACTAACTTAACCTTTTTCTGCTGAATACATCAAAATGACACAAAATAATGAAAACATTACTGCCACACTTCAAAATATCTTATTTTAAACCTGCAATTTAAAAACAATCACACTCATTTCTATCAGTTAATATTTTCAGCTGCGGCCGTTCATGAGCTTGTGTAAGTTGTTGGTTTACTTGGGTTTTTCAACCGGAGTCTTTTTCTCCACGATGGCGTTTCCATGCCATGACCTTTGATGATTGACTCTTGGCAGTAATTGACCTGTGAGCTTTGGGACGATCCCATAAGGTTAATAATTACTTTGAGTCCTCAGTGAAGGACGCCTGACCTGGAGCACAGCACAGCAAGGCGTGGGCAATCCATGGTAGCACTGATAAATGAACAGCAGCTCCTCCTGCTGTATTTCAAAAGGAATTCAGATGACACACTCATAAAATATTCCCCCCGTTAGCAGAACTATAAAAGAACAAACAAAAAAAATAGTTTTCCAGGATTGTTATTTTAAGTTAATATTACTTCCCCACAGTTATTAAGCTCATTAAAGACTCACTTTGGTCTAACTTTTCAAGAAGATTTGCGAGATTGTCACAAATTTCTCTTAGGGCTGTTTAATTCTCTGAGATTTATTGCGCCATCCGACACAGAGGATGCGGAGCCGCATGTGGACGAAGGACAACAGAGAGAAGATAGGAAGTCCAGCAGAGCGGAGATGACAGAGCGACGCAGGAGCTGCGAGGCAGAGGCCGTGACTTTTCTCAGAGACGAACATTAATAATATGACGAGCCACAATAGGAGCCCTGAGATCAGAGAGCTCACCTCCATTGTTCTGCCGTCTCCTACTGACACCGGCCGCTCCGCTGAACAAAAAATACGGAGAATAGAAGAGCATAACCTGGCTGCTCACCATGCCTCTCCTTTTAAAGTGCGTAATGGCCCGCCGTCCTTTTAAATGTGCGCGTTTCTGAGAAACGACGTGCAGAGATGCTGCACTGGGAGACTCGATCAAAGGTGGACCGTCTGCAGAGATTATTGTCAAACATTTAAAACCGTTCACCGAAGCAAAACCCTCGTCTATGTCAGTTTAAATACTCCTCGAATCAAACTGTGTGCATACGTTTGTGTTTGTTTTATTGTTTCTCTTTGTTTTGTTTTTTGTTTTTTTTTTTGTTTGCTTTAAATCGTTTTAAAAATATAAATTATGAAGCAGATATTTGTTATTGACACGGTGTTCAAAGTGTCGGTGAGTAAAGCCGATTTGGGTTTTCATGGAAAACCAGTACTATTTGCAAATCCTAATTTTACAGCACAATCTTACATTTGCTTGTTTTAATTCCAGTTGTGGTCAGGTAGGAGACCGGTGTTTCAGAAGTCAACTCCAAAGTCTTTATGCTTTCAAGTTGAGTATAAAGTCATTACGTTTGTGATTCACAAAGGTCTCTGATTCCTACTGATCAGAATTTAAAGAAGCTTTGGTCGGAATAATAATCAAACTTTCAGCTGCTTATTCAACAAAATAACACTTTACGGGCCAAGTGAAAGATGTAAAAGAATCCATCATTAAAGAAGAAAGTAAAATTCCTCTTTATTTTAGAGTGAAAGAGAAAGGAGCAGATCAAATACCAGCTTTATCTTCATTAGTAATCCTCGGTTTATGAACACAACACAGAATTTGCCAGTAATTAAGGAATCTGCTCTGGCAGTGACCCATATCGCCCACATCAAATATCCTCACCGTTAAAAACCTGTTTGATACGTTGCTGTTTAAATAAAGAGCATTTCTTCAGACTTACCAATAAATTTCAATCTTTATTGTGCTACTGAACAACAGTTTAAAGCACTGGGTCTAACACAAACACAAAAGCCCTAGAAGAAATTTTCTGTAACTTAGGAACGTTGCTCCCTGTTGCTGTGAGTGAACATTGAAAATTAGGTTGAAAGTGGAGATACACTAAGAAGCCATTTAAATCCATCTTCTACAGGTTTTGATTTGTGTCCGTTTAAGGCGTCATCATCCTCATTGTGTTTGATGGGTCGCAGCTGACACCTGAAGGCTCGGCGCCGCCCGGAGGTGCTGGAGAATACGGTGCAAGATGGACCGGTGTCACTGGGGCAGAGGTTTGAGGTGGACCAGCGGATCCCTTTGGTCATTAATCATCGGACTGGACAGCCACAGACAAGCTTCTCTGGGCTGGACAGGTCTGTGCAACTGGATCGCAACCTGTCCTTAACCTGATCTGAGCTTCTTTCAGTTTCACTATAGAGGCTTATTTCTTATTTAAGATTGCCAATTGTAATTTTTAAAATAGTCAACACATCTTTGTGGATAAATTATATTTTGTTTCGATTTCAATGATTGATTATATAACATTATTTCTGACCATGATCTTCCTTTCAGTTTGTTATCGTCTCCTCTCTGCTTGTGAGGGAGTATTGTTGGGGTATAACATTAGCAGTGATCATCACCAAAACATACTACAGTGGTGAAATAAACTATTTAATTTACTTAAAAGAAGGCAAGCTTAGCAGTTTAATTTGACTCTCTACTTTCAAACTTCTTGTGTCTTTGTTTGGTTCAACGAAAGTCGGTGAGAAAAGATGTCATTCAATTAAAATTCCTGAAAGATAAAAAAAAAAAATAGTGTCTTATACATTTTTGTAACTTAATTGATTTTATTTTCCAAAGCAAACTCTACAGGTTTTCAGTGAGAACTCGACCCATTTGCCTTAATTCTGAAAGCAGTGGTGTTTCTTCATGTCCTTCATATAGAATGAAGATTAAAGATTTCTATTCAGGTATGTAATTTTTGTATATGTCATATAATTGCCATAATTGGAAGCTGCAAAAACAAAGAGGGGAAGAAGTTCCCATTTTGAACAGTAGCTAGAATAAATCAGTCATGAAGAGGAGTTTGTAGATGGACCAAAATGCCGATTGACGGAGGTGTTGAGTTGATGGTGAAGATTTAAAGAGAATATGAGAACAAAAACGCACAAAAATCCATGAGAGCACAGGAAGCTGGAACAAAAGCCAAAAACCTAAAGGAAAGAAACCAGCAAGAACATGTGGCGAAAGGAAGAATTAACAGGAGTCGACGAGAGGAACCAGCAAGGAGTGACTGATGATAAGGTGCTTAAGAGGATGAATGCTGAACAACTCTTTGCTGATGAGCTAACTGATTGCAGGTGTGAGGGGAGATAGTGTGGCACAGGAGAACAGTAAATAAATCTACCACTAAGAAATAACTAGAGTAAAGGTGTAATGAAACTAGAGAAGCAAAGAATGGACTGGACACAAGAGGAAGTAAACATAACTAGAATCACTAAGTAGCAACTGAAAAGGAGCCACACTAAACTAAACCCTAGATCCTAACAACCCTAGATTATAACATTAGCCTCAGTGTGAAAATTTGCTCCGGTGAGATTTATTTTTAAAGGGATGATGTCCGAAAGCCTCTGAGACAATAACAAACTGGAAAACAATCAAGAATCTGTCAGCGGCGAGTTTTCCCGCCTGCTTTGCTTTGCGGTACCTGCATGTGGGCTCTGGGGCTCCGCTGATGTGTCTATCGCTGACAGAACGAGACTATGGATTACCTCGCTCATTAATCACCATCAACATGGCAGCGGACTCGCACCCGACGCGCGCGCACCGAGAGAGCTGCTGATGCCTGCCTGCCTCCGCGCAAGCGCGCGCACTCATAAATCTCTCCACGCGCGGACAGAGCGGTTGTGACAGGTAACTGGCCGCCAACCTGTCCGCGGCCTAATCTCATTAGGGTCCCGGCATCTGGGCCTGCCCTGCCGAGAGACGCTCCGTGATGGAGCGAAGAAGACAAGCCGTTCAAGCGTATAATGGACGTCTAAATCGCGCGGCTTCCGTCGCTTTAATGGTTTTGGACGAGAAATTTGGAGCAAAGAGGGGAAAGAAAAAAGTCCAAAGGAGACGTGGCGTGGTTGGCGGTGTCACGATGACACTCGGCGCACGCCCGTCTGCCACTCTCCGCTCGGCCGCCGTCCTGCCCCATCCTGAGGCGCAGCGTCGTTACCTGTCAGTGCGCGTACAGATGGGCTCCGGTTTTCCCCCAGGTACCTGAGCTAAATGCCCGTCATTAATCACCACATAAAGCCCTCCCAGCGGGAGGTGCCCCGGGTTAGGCCACATCAAGAAATAAATTGGCTGAAAAATGGCTCCGGACGAAGGCTCCGTCCCTGGAGAGGCAGGGAGAAGAAGAAGCCTCGTCGAGTCCACTAAGTCATCTGTCAGCGAGCTTCAGGCGACATCATCATTCACTCGGCCCCGATCGCGCACCGGCGGTGCTGACAATCTCGGCTGTTTGCCTTCAGATTTGTACACATTCATCTTCTTTATTTGCCAAAGTGTCGTTGTGTTTGTACAGAAGGACGAGCTTCAGCAGCACGCCGAGTGTCAGGGTGGATCTGGCTTTCAATAAACACGTTGGAAACGTCCGAGTCAGCTTTTCAAAAACTGCAAAAAAAAAAAATATAGGCTATATATATATAGAGAGAGTAGCCTCAGTGCAGGAGTGTCAATCTCATCAGCCTCATTTTTAAAGATCCCGCTTGTGGCAAAATACAAAGGTAAAACCACCTACTAACAAACAGTTGAACCATTATAGTATTCAATTGGCACTTCTTAAGATTGAGCAACATTTAGCAGTTTTTCACATGGGTGTAATTTGGCCCCATGCAGATGAAAACCTATTTGATGTTTACATGTGTCTGCAAACACCAACTTTCAAATTCTTTGGAAATGCTAACTATAAGATTTACTGCCAAGCATGGACGAAAACCTGCTGAAATGAAAGCTTCCCCCACGGCATGACGGTGCCACCACCCTGTGGCACAACACTACCGCCACCCCGTGTTCCGCTGTGGTGTTTTCACCGTGTTTTCCACCGTTAATGGCTTTTTGCCCGAGGGTCTAGAGATCCAATAGGGATCAGATTTGTGGTAGCTAACAGTTGCCGTGGCGACGGGTTTCTTTCCCTCCAGAGCTGTGGATCTCTGCAGCTCTTCCAAAGTCAACATGGGCCTCCTGGCTGCTTCCCTGACTAACGCTCTCCTCCCTTGGCCTGTCTGATGCGTTTCTCGGTATCCATGGTTTCGTTCGATTGTGTCTCAAATAACATCTCAGAGCAACTGGTTTGGAAATCAGTTTCAGTCAGAGATGAGAGGAAATGCAAACCTTTCAGATTGCTTTTACTTTCAAGATGTAAGATTTTCTCACAATTTGTAATTATGCAACACTTTCTGCTTGTGCGAAAATGCAAAATCATGCCAAGGATCTTTGGTCTACTTTCTTTTGCAAATAGCACACTTTAAATAAGACGGGTACAACTTACAAGTAGATTTTTAGCAAGACATAGCAGCTTGTTTTATGTCAATAATTATTTAAGATTGATGAAAAAGCATTAGATCCACTGGGAGATTATTTCACTTACAGAATAGGAATAACGTCTTGTTATAAGCGAAATTATCTGCCAGTGGAGCAAATGCTTTTCAGTCAATATTGAGCAATAATTAACTCAAAAACAAGCTCCTATATCATTTTTAGTATTTGTGTTGTGAGCAAAGTGGACACCTCTAACGCTAACATAAAGCGGCAGCCTGCAGGCACAATGCTGGAAACCCCGAGGCCCCTGGCCCCTTTGAAGCCCACTGAGATCAAAAAGCAATGCTCAAAGAATCCCAGACTAGGTGAAGAGTATGAGCAGAATAAGAGATGAATGGTTGGGAAGCGAGGAGGGCGGGACACGGGGACAAAGACCGCAGGACAGGGCTGCTGACTTCCGAAGACAACATCATATTCTGAGGGCGGGCGTCCAAAACTCCCAGTCTGCCTCGGTCTCCCCTCCCGCCTTCCTCTGCCTGAATGTGGACAATGACTGTTTGCGTTTACAGAACCATAAATCAGAGGTGCCCATCGCCACAGAGCAGCTGGCACGTTTGCCAATAATTATAATTATTAATCATGCCGATTTCACGGTCTTCAGTGGGCCGGCGGGAGGCTGCACGGGACAGGGTGCGGCTGGCGCCTCCGGGACCGCAAGGCAGGCTGGGTAAGGAGGGGGAGGGGCGGGGGGGGGGAATCACAAAGAGCTTCAAAATGTTAAAACTTTGCTTTTCATAAAACGTTTTCTTTTTTTCTGTTTCAGAAATATATCTGCCATTTCTGATTTTGTGTTGAGGCGATTTTGTGACTTAATTTCCAACCATCCTTCTTTTTTTTTTTTTTTTTTTTTTTTTAGGTTTTATCTCCAACAATTTGCTACTTTTGACACCCAGCAGTCCAGTCTCCCTCCCTCCCCGCCCGCCCACAACATGAGCTTTCATCTCCCGTCCTCCGTCGATGGTGGGGATATAAAAAGCTTCAGGTGATCCTTCCAAGCTCGGAGCCTCTGGAGAACTTGTGTTTAACTGCTCGCATTCGTTCCAGCAGCTGTTGCCAGCTCCCTCCTCCTACTCAGACCCTCTGCTAACCAGCTGCCTTGCAGAGCCCAGTAAAGCACAGCGAGGAACTGCCAGCTTGAGTCATCTGCTTTTTGCCTCCTACAGTACTGTAAATACGAGGATAACTGTATAATTAGATGGTTAACTAGTGGAATATGGTGTTTTCCTTGTTAAAACGTGTGTGCTTTGGGACGACGCCCGTGTCTGTTGCTAAACTTGAATGTGCCGGTGTGTGTGAACATATGCAGTCCTGCGTGCGAGCGCGCGTCTGCAATCACACCGACTGAATCCATCGGTCCTCTTACATGTAGAGTATACTGTACATGTCAGCGGCTGGACAGATGGTCGCCGATCAGCAGAGACCTGAACTCGGCGGCCCTGATTGGCGGCACGAACCCGGCAGATATCTCGAGGGCTGCGCGGTCCACCTTTGGTCGGGGGTCAACACATGTCTGTGCTGGCACGAACGCCCAGTGAACAGATGTGTTTTACAAATCGGGAGACAGATAGCGGCTCAGGAACGTCCTTCGCTTTCTTCTTAAGGCTGCATTCAACAAGTAAAACCAAAATAAACATTCCCTATTTTCTGTAGGAGAACACAACCTGAAAGCAAACCAATTTTATTATGAATGTTTAGATGTGGGAAAAGGTACAAAAAAAAACAACTTTTGCAAGATTAATTGTGTTAATTGCTCGTTTTATTTGATGTAATTAGGGATAAATATGTTATTTGTAAAAGTGCTGTAGGGTCAAAGCCCAGGGCAAGTTTGACCATCTGTCCCGTATGAATATTTCTTTTGTTTGTTTGTTTAAAAACCAAATCTGTTTTTGAATGAGTATAGAGCTTTTTGCATACTGAACGTATTTTATTTTGTTTTACACCTGCACAGACCTGTCTGCAGTAAAACATGCAGAACAGAGTCTGGGATTTCCATATTCTAATGGCCCCATTATGGCCCACTGGGAGCACTGGGGTGGCGGGTTAATAAGCAGGGACGGCATCACCCCCATAAATAGCAACCAGGACAGTTTCACATCTTACCATATCTGCAAATTATATTACCACAATATCTCTCATAAACAGTACATCTGCCACCCTTTTCTGATCATTAAAGTAGCGTGAAACTGATGGATTCTTTCGTGAACATAATGTAAAAATCATCCAATCAATCAGCTTAATTTATTCCGTTAAGCAGATTTGGTTACAGTTAGGTGAGTCAGCTTTCCTGCCAAACAGAAAGTTTGACATAAACACACAATAAACATGAATACCACATGATTAAAAGTGACCAAGTGCTTATTACTTGTAAATAACAAATCCCTCAAAAACAATAAAATAAAAACCACTAATACTAGGACATGGCCTGGTGTTTGAGTATTGTAACCCAAATACCAGGCATTTCTCCTTCACAACATTTTTATTGCTCTCCCATTCTCAGCACAAACATGTGCCAAATGTAGGAAAAGTATGCTAAATATCAAAAAGCTGTCTGCTAAATCTATTGCATTCACATTTCACACACGGCATCACATTATTCTCCACTCTTTTAGCACCATCACTCAGTTCCTAACCCTCCTTGCAGCCCTCATGCTTCTCCATATAGACTACAGCACTAATTCAAAGTAAAACATGACAACGCGCTAAGCTAATGTCAAAGATGAGAATTTAGATGCCCTGCTTTGAATACAGAGACATCACAGTTCTTGCCTGGGTAAAATCTCTGACGGTTTGTGATTCATTAGTTTGTTTTGAAGCCGCCAAGATTTAAACTCTCTCTTTCTGCATCTCGATGGGAGGCGGGAAAATTGACAGCGAGTGTGACGCATGACCTCGGGTCAACTATCCCTCCGTCATCTCCATCCTTCCTTTTCCTCCTCTGTCCGTCCTTCTACTCTGGCTCCCCTTCGTCTCCTACATGCATAACACAGCGTCCCCTGGGCTGGCCCGGACGGGGGAGCCGGTCCGGACGGGGGGGCTGGTCCAGGAACAAAGCACCACTCTCCCTCTGCCGTTCGGATGCCCACCCATCTTCCTGGGGCTCCAGCCCTCCAGGGAGAGTGCTCTCTGCTGAGCCGGGCCTGTTAATAGGCTGCTAATGAGGAAACAGACCTCTGTGCTCTGGTAACATCAAGACAGATGGATGCTCACGGCGTGTTTGTTTTAAACTCCTTACTGCTGTGATGGATGAGAAGGAGAAAGTATCTGGTCGGTCCTCTAAAAGGCATGTGATTGGTTGTAGAACAGAAATCAAAGATAGAAGGTTAAGTTTTATTTAAATGTACTCATGGAAGCTTGTCATAGCAGCTGTAACACAGCTCTAACCCAAGTCAAGTCACTGCCCAGTTGTAGAATAAAAAGAGATTGACAAACATTATTATGATTACACAGACAGCGCTAGACTAAAATCTGGTTAAAAATAAAACAAGAAAACTGCCATCCAGACATTACCATACGTTACGAAAGAAACAAATGAATTTCAGTGCCAAAATGGAGGAGGTTTAGTGAGGCAGCATGCAACCAGAATGTGTCCGGCTGAAACCAGACATTTATAACAAATAAACACACGCATACCTTTTATTTTCCCACTCTCTGGAGTCAAATCGGACCAAGTTTCTGTCGCTTTAGGTCAGTTTTGATCGGCCATACGTTTGGAGAAATAACGGGAACGCTTGTACCATCCCAACAGTGAAGTGTGGCGGTGGCAGCATCATGGTGTGGGGCTGTATTGTTGTAGGAGGAAGTGGTGTTCGTCATCAAATAGATGGCATCTTAAATAAAGGCCATTATTTAGAGAAGCTGGAGGAACAGCTAAAGACATCAGACAGGCAGATAAAGCTCAGGTGCAGGTTGGTCTTCCAGTGACCCAAAGCAAAGCAATTACTTCAGGACAATAAAGTTCATCTTATGGCATGGTCATCATAAAACCCTGATCTCAGACTCCTGGAGAAGTTTAGGGTAAATCAAAAAGGTCATGTGCAGGTGCTGTTGGGGAGAACAGGTCGGACCTCCAGCAAACTATTGGGGGAAGCTTGTTGGAAGAAGAAAACCCTTTACTTGTTGAATGTAAACTTCTAGTTTCACCTGTTATGTGAACAGCAGAAAATAAAACGAACCCACAGAATTTAGGATGATTACGCCGTCAACCTTTGACAGATGTCTTTCCTGTCCATTCTTCTCACCTTCACGGTCCTGTCTGTTGCCTCGTTAGAGGAAGTGGCGCGCTTTAAGCTCTGCCGGCCAGATGTGATCGAAAGACACAACCACCGCTGCTAAAGGACCCAACAGGACTAGGAAGTGTGCCTTTTCAAACGCTGCATTGTCCGTCGGTGCAACAGGAGGACCGACAGGAGGCTCCCGCTGGAACCTCTTTCCCTGAGTGTTTCCACAGGAGCCCCATGTAGTGCTGCCTCTGCCAGGCTGGCGGCTCGGCTGTGTTCAGCAGTTGGAGGCAAAATAGGCTGGTATTGATATGGATTTCTCTCTGGTCGGCCCCAGCAGAGAGCAGGGGGCCGTTAATAGGCCTCTAACGGGATGACCGGCCTGCGCTCGGCCCCCGCCGGCCCCCAGGATTCATTGAGAAAGGGAGATGATAACAGATGGAGGCGCTGGGGAGGTGGGGGCGCTCTTCCTGTTTGACAGACAACGGGGATGAGGCGGGGTGCGGAGGGGGATGAGTGACAGCTCTGGTGAGGTGTCAGAAAGTGACTGTGCTCTGAGTGCGGCGTGTTTATGAACTGTGACTTCGTGCCTCAGCTGGGTTTGTTCCTGTTGCAACCAAAGACTCAACTACGTTTTACTGGCATTTTGCGCGACAGACCAGCACAAGGCTTGTGAAGAACACATATATTTCTAAATGTTTTTCAAAAATAAAAGATCCGCTGTAGCTCCGTGTTTAATTATACTTTTTTCTGCGATGAACAGTGGTCAGTGGTCCTTTTGTGTACATTTTTGTCCCCAAGATAAAATGTTTTTTATGGTCTCAGGAAGGGAACAGGATATTGTTTGTAATAATGGGGAAAAAATGGTGGGAACATACTGAAGGCGCAACCTGGTAATTGTTTCCAACTTGTTAATTTTTTTTGTACAATTAACCAAATCTTCTCAGGATGTCTTCACCTGGTTTGGACATTAGACAAAGATTTTTGCTCGTTCCTCTTAGTGCTCCAGTGTTAGTTTTCCACCAAGTGTATTCATGTAGGTATAAAAGTTTCATTTTGTCCTCATCTGAGTGGAGCACTTTCTCCCACATGCTCGATGTGTCTCCAATATGGCCGACGGCAAACTGAGGAAGAGCTTGAACAGTTTATTTACCTTGTTTGACTTACAGTTGTCTGATTTATATTTTCTCCAAACAGAGCTGTGGATCCTCCAGAGTTACCAAGGAGGTCTTGGCGGCTTCTCTGGTTAACGTTCGTCACCAGGTCGACCGGTTTAGACTTGCAATCGAGTCACACTCTTCTCACTTGTAGATTTAGGGAGAAGTTAAGTCTGAGAATGATGTCACGTCCTGGTTGGGTGCTTTCAAGAAACTATTTGTGTGTTGGGGTCAGTAATTAAACTGACAACCATCAGCAAAAATAAACCAAAAATAATGACAACAATTTTATGATAATGAATTAGAGGTTGTACTTTAATGTATCTGCCTCTAGCTTACTGCAGTACAAATCCTCCGAAGTAAATATAAACTACAGTTTTGAAAATGTTTAATATATGGGAGAGCCATACTGAATGACAAACGCAGGGAGGCTCTTGCACCTCCTACTTTTGGACTTTTTGTATTATATTTTTCGATTTAGATTTTAGAGATTTCAACTTTCTAATGAATGCTGAATGCTGAAACAAATGCTTTGCTCTCTCAAATTTTTTGCTCTCTGTATTTGGACAGAGAGCTTCTGCTTATATGTCATATTTAGCAGGTAAGACATTAGTAAGGAAGATTGCTGCAGTCTGCAAAACCACTCCATTTTTTTATGATTCGAATAATATCTTTATGCAATTTGGTTTGTAAATGTCTGACATGACTAAACTGAAACCTGTTTTCACCTCTCGTATATTCTGGCTCTGCGTTGCTTAACTCTTACCTTTGTAAGAGTTGTTTACGGTGAATATCACTCTCAGTTCCTACTTCATCTCTACCTTATAAAACACACGACAGACCTTAAATAAGAAATTAGGAAAACTTGTTTTATCAAATGAATGAACAACTCATCAAACTTTTTATTGCATTAATCTAACCTAATTATTATCAAGTACAAAATAATACCACATTTTACCCTGTTGTAAAACAGGGTAAAACATAATTGTAGAAAACTATGAAGGGTAAATTTTGTAAACATAATTCCACTGTTATCACTGGACAATAGATCATAATCACACTGTGATAAAACGTGTTGGCATATATTAATTCGACGAGCAGAACGATGTGACACGCAAAAATAATTTAAACTACTTACTTGAACTTGATTAAGCCGAGAAGCGTAAGCCGCAAATATTACAGATGAACAGCCTTTAATGATGTGTGTCAATTTTCAGATCCTTATTTTTTACTACAAACACACTCTCTGCTGCACACGCATACACACACACAGACACAGTGGACACACTTCCCCCGGCGTATGACTGTGTCCTGCCTGATTGGGTGAGCTCTCAGGAGAGTCATTAAGTCCAAAGCGTTAACATCTGCCAGACATTACTGAGCCAGAACAGTTGTGATTTGTCCATATGATGACTCTGGCCCATACGTCCTCTGATTGTGTGTGTGTGTGGTGGCGTGTGTGGGCGTGTGTGTGTGTGTGTGTCTTAAAGGCTGCCCAACGGTGCTGTCACTTATAGTTTCACGCCCACGATAATGCGTGTCTGTTATTAGAGCTATTCCTTCCTTGTGCGTTTTCACGTTTCCCCACCCGGCAATGCATCCATACCTCAGGGCTTCCGAGTGAAGAAAAAAAAAAGTATGGTGATATGAGAACAAAAAGGGCCTGCAGATTTTGTTTTGTCCAGTGTGATCTTTTAGAAATAAAGGTTAAAGGTTTCAAATGTAATGGCACAGTCATGAAGTCCCAGTAGTGAAGCATGGTGGTCGTAGCATCAGGGTCGGGGTTTAACTCCTAGTGACAGTGTTGCAGTAAAAAGGGTGTTTAATGTACTGTTGAGGCACATAGTATAATTTTATAGCCCAATCAAATATTTATGTTGCCTTCAATTGTTGTAATAACAACATAAATATCAAACATTACCTAAAAGAAATTTGACTTTGTAATCTGACATCTTGAAATTGGCTGATGTCTCTTTAAGAAGCTCCTGCTTTCAGCAGGTCATCACAACAAAGCCTCTCGATTAATCCAACTGCATTTCACTTTGTACAATCAGCTCAGTTCCACTGGGTGTTTACTAATTGATGCCACTAGTCTGAAGGAGCGCAGAGGAGCAGCTGCAGGGGAGGTTTTGCTCTGTGTGGCTGGAGACTGCAGCTCCAAGGAGGAGCCTTGTGGAAAAGGCGCCTCAGAATTGGTTGCCACGGGAGATTAAAGGATTTCTCAAACATGCATGAAAGAATCAGCTATGTTTTTGATGAGAGAATAACATTGTGACAGGATGTAAAGCACAAAAAAGATCAACTTCACACAATAAGCAAAGGTTTAAAACTAGAACACGGTTATACTATGTCATCATTCTACTGTGACGAAGGAGCAATTGAAATAAACCAAAAAAGTTTATTTATGCTGATGACGAACATCTGTAAAGTTCTGCCCAGACATCTTTGTGTCTGTCTTTGCGTTGCTGACCACTACCTTCCTGATCCAGATCATCATGAGGTGCTGATGCATCATTTGCTTGTTTGTTTGTTCTCCAACAAGCTGTCTGGGTGTTGATAATGTTGATATTGATCAAAACCACCAACTGTGACGGGAGTCGGCCTGGCAGCGCCGGCACCGGGGTCCGACTGCGCCAGCTGAATCCGGGCCAAAAGGCAGGAGAACAACGTCTGCCTTAACATCAGCCCCAGTTAATAGGGAGGGCTCGGTAGCAGACTAGCGGCTGGAGGAGCAGAGCCTTCGGATCACAGAGGCAGCGTCATGAAAAGCTTTAACAACCTCAGAGGTAGAGCCCACTTCTTTAAATGTTCACAACACCTGGTCTCAGAGAGAGAGAGGAGAGGTGTAAAGTGTGTTTCTTCTTCTGCCAGCTGACGGATGACAGGAAGGTTAGACGGACCGTGGGGGAAGGAGGGGGCAAGCGTGGGCTGATGCCAAGCCACGTACCTCCAGTTGGAGGTTGTTATGTCTGTCTTTATGAAGCTGCCAACAGAGATGTTAGATCAATTCCCTCGGGGATGTCGGAGCTTGTCTTCTTTGAGTTCAGTTGAAAGATAAACGCAAAGCCGAAACAAAGGTCTCTTCCTGCCCAGCCTCACTTCAGAGTACATAACAACTGTTCACATCCTAATAACGGATCATCAACTGTGAGATGGCAACAAAGTGTTGCTTTTACTTTGTACTGTAACATTTTCCTGCAGTTATTTCTAACTATAACCACCTTGAAAAAGACACTTATGGGTTGTTGTTTTTTGTTTTTTTTTCACATTCTGTTGCATCACAACTACAAATACCGATGTATTTAGAGTGCGCGGGATGGTTAGAAGAAAGAATATCCATGAATAACAATTTTTTACGCACACAAAGATGCTTTCAGTTCTAAACTTAATGATCTCCATGTGGATGTGTGACAAACCTTTCCCCTTAAAACTATGAATTGCTGTGAAAGAACTATATGATTTTTGGTTTGATTTGACATTTTCTCCTTCAATAAACTTCTATGCATATTAACAATCCATTTTACCTACGATATTTGTTTTCTGTTGTGCATTTAGGGCTCTTTTTTTGTGAAACTTAACACAGGTCAAAGTGTTTGCATTGGGTCTGGTTCAATACGGACCCAACTCGTTTAATATTTTTCAAAATTGAGATTTGACTGGTTTTGTATCCTAGAGGTAAAAATGATTCACATTGTGCTCAAGAACATTTGAACTCCACACAGCTGCTCCTGGAGTTGGCAAGATGGCAGAGAAAAGAGGAAACGATACTGAAAAGTTTATTTTCCATAGAAAACAGAAACTGAGCCCCCATGATGAAATGTCACATCTTTGCAAGTGGGCAGATCTGAATACAAACTGGAATAGTCATCTGTTGTCGTTTCAGTGATCTGACCCCGTTGTCTTTAGTCACATTGAACCCAGCTGATCCACCTCTGGGATTTATTACCACAGTTAAGGTTTGAACTGTGAGGAGAAACTATCATAAAAGGTTTTGATGGATTTGGGCTCCATACCGATGCTGAATAATGCTTGTCTTACTTCATTGGAAGGAGAAATGCTTTCTGAACACAGTGGCTGTTCAAAAGAGTTTAAAGCTAAAACAAAGTAAAACTTCTTCTCCCCATTACAGAGAGAAGTTGTGTCGGTTTCAAATTCTCAAAAAGAAAGAAGCAAACTTAGTTGATAGTCCAAATCCTTTCATTTTAAAAGTTTTTGTCCCTTTCCTCCAATAAGAGAGACATTTTCAAACACATTTTTTAATTCCATTTCGGACCGGAGCCCACAAAGACGTGGTCTGATCTCTCTATTTGTGTTGTCTGTTCTTGGCTTCAGTCGTGGCTCGCTCTCCTCGCGATCATGTTTCACTTTGTCGCCCGGCTGCCCCCCCGCTGAGAGGGGACTGTCACCCAGCACTGTGCCAGGCCTGAAGCTGGCACACACACATGCGCATACACACACACATGCGCACACACACACACACGCACGCACCCATACGCTCCTTGTTCCATCTTCAATATTTCTGAAAAAAAAAAAAAAAAAAAGCTACTCCTTCTGCTCAGCTTTCCTCTTGTCATCATGCTGCAAGACTCGTTCCTCTGGGCAGATTCAAAGCATGTGGCGGCCAGAGATCTAGATAGATACATCTCTCCCATTAACAGCTGCTCCCTCGGCCTGCTCTGCTCCTCTTTCCAGGAGGCTGCTGGTACACACCGCATTATAAACACCCTCGCGTTCGCGCACACGCGCGCACACACTTACGCTGCGGCCCGTACATGGTCGGCAATCAAGGACAGTTGGTTTTGAGCAGTGTCAGGACAGTTAGACTCTCACAGGGAGTCTCCAAACTACAGGCGACTGGCACACAGACAAACACTCAGAGAGCACATTTACGGCCAAACACTGAACGCCATCTGTCAGTCACTGTAGGAGTGTGTGTGTGTGCTAATGCTAGCACACACACACACAACACACTGTACACTCGTACGCACACATGCAGGGCTTTCTGTTTGACTGAATCTGTATTCAATACACAAAACTGACTCTTTAACAGGCCTGTGTGTGAACAAGTGGAAGTGTGTGTAAACAAAAAATGCAACATGTCACTTATTTTATTTAAAAAGAAAAGTTGTTCACTAAACGGTGACTAAAAAAAGAGAGAGGAAAAAGAAAATTGTTAAGACTGATCAATGGGCCTACCAAGCATTACTTTAATATTATTGGCTGAGTTTTGGATTATTGTCCATACGTCTAATTTTCAACATGCTTTTCTGAGTTTAATAGAAAAACATTACAGGAGAATTTGAAGGAGTGGTGCAAAATTTACAAACATGAACTGAAAGCTCTTGTCATTCTTATTCTCAAAAGTTGGAATGCTAACAACTAACGTGTAATTTATCCTATTTTCACATAAACAGCGGTGTGGAAAGAAAGTAGTCTTCTGCTCACAGAACTGTTTTCTTTCTTTCTGCTTTTGCCTTTTGCTCACACTTAAATGCTTAAAATTATGTTGGATCGTTTTGGGCAACTGAGTTAATTTTTATTTCCAGGTCTGTTGCTACTTAATGCGCAGCATCAAAAATTCACAGGAAGTTGACTAAAAGACCTCAGGAAGCTTTATGAGCATGTCCCATGCTCCATGTTTCTCAGCCATGTCTACCCACCGGCCTGCATTCAATCACCATGGCAACACCCGCCGTGCCAGCAGGTGGGTGGTGGTGGCACACATTACTTCTTAACTGCGTTGGGTTTTAACTCGCACATTCGTCACAACCTCAGGATGTAGATTAAGGACCCGGCTGTCAGTTGTCCTCCCTATAAAATCAGCATCAAATTGAGTTTTGGCGATAATAGACTTAATAGTACTGATGTAACATGAGTAACAGATTTGTGTTCTGTAAAGAATTTTTTTTTTCCAATTTAAAAAAGGATTGAACCCAACATTGCACCCTGTGGAACACCTTCAGGTATATCAGGTATGTTCCCAATTTGAGCCAGTTATGTACATTTCCATCAAATCCAGTAGTTGTAATCCAAAGAACTGAAAATCCAATGTTTCTGTTTTCATCGGTAAATTTTCCTACCCTCATTTATTTACAACAATTAAGTTATTTTGTGTAATTTATTTCGTGTTTCAAACACTTCCATAGACTCTTTGAACTTTTATCTTTACAACAGAGCTCTAGTTTATGTAAATCAGGAATTATCTTGATCATAGCAGTTTAAACCCATTACACATTATTTAGAAATATGAGGGAAATTATAAAAAACACACAATATTGAAAAGTACCTTTGACTCGACTGATATTTGATCAACTATCGGAGATTAATCTAAGGAGTTCAACAAGACTCACTGTTCAATTTAGATTCAGATGTTCACTTTGTGAAAACGAGAAATGGGAGACATTTTAATTCAAATACAGCAACAACAACAAAAACAGTAGAAAAGTGAACGCATTGAAAGTGCTTGAGTTGGACTGAAGTGTGCAGTTTGTTCTTAATGATTTATAAACACCCCAATAATAAATCAGCTTGAACATTTTTTTATTATTATTATTTTGTTTGAACGCCCAATGCTAACAGATGACACGGGCAACCTGACACAGCAACACACACACGGACGTCCTCCTGCAGGCCCCGTCCTCTCACTTCCCGCGACCCCGCGTGGACAAAAGAAGGCGTCAACACCCCTTTCTCCATCCACGCAATTAACATGCAAATGAGTCCAGCCGCTGATGGCGACGGCAGAGCGCTTCTTATGATGGAAATATGCTTCCTGTTTTTGGCAGTATGGCTTAAACATTAGTCGATGGAATCAGCTGAGGACAGGGGGGAAGGACCCCGAGGCGCCCCCGGAGGGCAGGGTCTGAGAAGGGGGCGGACACACCGAGGTGGAATCACGGAGGGAATGGCCTTTGCACCTGCTTCATTTTAACACACACACACAGCGAGAGAGAGAGAGAGAGAGAGAGAGCCGGACCAGGCGGTTATAATCAGCCCCGTTCAGCCTGTCAGCCCCTCCAATAACTTATCCCCTCAACTGCTTTTGTTCTACAGCCGCTCCGCTGATGCGGCGGCTCGCCTCTTATTCAACACCAAATTTATTTTCAATTGCTGCCCTCGGGGCCTGGCCCCGCTCCGGTTCGCCGCCCGGGTGAGCAAACAAACCAGCGGAGGACCACTTCACCCTGAAACCGCGTCGACCCCGCGGCCGTGAACACAGCGGCGGTAAAACACAATGTCCGTCACAGGAAAGCCTTCCGTAAAATAAAGTAAAATAAAAATAAAATAAAATAAAATACGTCTCTGTAAATGAGCTGGCAGTTACAGCTTAATTAAAACAAACTTTTCAGAGTTTCATTTTGGAGGTTTGAGTGCAGGGAAAAAAGAGTCGGACACCATTTTGTCGCCTTGTTAGCGTCCTTGTCCAAGTGTGCGTACGTACGTGCGTGTGTTTGTGTGCGTGCGCTCGAGGAGAGCGTGAACAAAGCTGCTGTAAGTGATGAACCTCGAGCAGCTCGCAGTAACAGGTGTGTGCTCTTTGGAGGACCAGTCGTTTGTCAAGCCTTGTGAAAAGAGGAGCTGATGCTCACAAGTCCCTCCAGTAATCAGCGACAAAAGACACTCAGAGGCTTCTGAGTCACCCAGCCGCTTTGTTTATGTTTGTGGTTTCACATGTTCTTCTGTTTGCAATCGTAAGAATTGAGGAATCTTGATTTATTTATTTTTTCTAAACGCCTATTTCCTGCTTTTTCATTTCTCATATTTCAGTGTTTTTAACGTGACGACCGGGTTTGTATTGTATGTCTTGTTGATGTAGGTATGAAATAGAAGGAGACGCATCAAAAGTCCCACCAAAGTTTAAAAAAAACAAACAAACAAACAAACAAAACTGGGAAATATTTAAATTCACAAAAATAAGTTGGAATCTTACTCCTTTTTTTTTTTGCCACATTTATTTAATTTGTCCTAATATTCAATTTTCGTAATATCTGATTTGTCCGTCTGCTTCACTGGAGGTGGATCTAAACACCAGTAAGACTTTAAAAACAAAAGTTTAATGAGAATGCTTGTTGCAAACTCTTAAAGAGAGAGAGAGAGAGAGAAAAAACAGGATAATCTGTAATCTGGCATTTGCTCCTTTTCCTTTTCAACACCCGATTTGCATGTGTATTTTGCCCGCAATTTCCACGTGCATGATTGCGTGATTTTCTGTTTACTCACAAAGGGCCGCTGATCGCCGCCGCGGCAGCAGCGGTTGTGTCCGCTTTCCTCTGGCTCCTAATTAGCCGGAATTAAGAAGTATTTCTCGGCCCATTGAAGAGTCCATTTCCTTTGAAACCCCGAGCATAATAAACCTTAACTAATTACCCCGACTCATGACTATTAACTCGCAAACCGCCAGCTTCCCTTGATAACATCCTCCTCAGTGTTTGCGCGGTTAAAAGGCCACCGCGGCTTCCCAGCTATTTACATCCCATCTGGCGGCCCGCGGAGCGGCCGGCCGGGCCGCGCTCATTCCTAGAGACAAAACGAGGCGAGCAAACCAACTCTTTCACTCTTTCTCAACTTGTGTTTTCTCCCCGGCCGAATAAATTACAAAAGGCCTTCTCAACTCACTTTTATTCAGTCTTTCTTTATTATTTTTCACCCCCCGCACCCCACCCTACTTAATCCACACACGCATTTGCATGCGGCGAGGCAGAGGAGGGGGAGAAGGGGGAGGGGGAGTCGGAGGGTGGTGGTGGTGTGAATGTATAATCTTCTACATTTAGCAGCCTGTAATCCCGACGCCTTGCTCTGATGTGATTTTGCTCCTCTCGGTCCCCCGTGAACAATTAACTTGTAATCTGCACAAACACACATTCTGTCGGCTGCGGAGATGAGACGGGAGGGAACACCCATGGGAGCCGGCGGACAAACCGCTCTACGCTTCCCCAGGCGCGGCGCGTCCCGTCTGATGGAGCTGCTGCTGCTGCTGCTGCTGCTGCTGCGTCATTTCATGTCCGTCTCTCCTTTCTGAGCGCATAGAAACGAGATGAGCGACGTTCATTCATTCAAGATGATTGTGCGACGTGAGGCCTCCAAGAAAAAAAAGAAAAAGAAAGTTTTAAAAACGAGGAAAAAGAAAGAACGAAATGCTTTTTATAAGGATTACTGAAAAGCAAGATGTTGAAAAAAAGTTTGTTCTTTGGGCAAATTATTATTATTATTATTATTATTATTATTATTATTATTATTATTATTATTATTATTATTATTATTAACGTTTAGGTGGAAAGGCTAGTAGAAGTAAACTCATTTAATTCATCTTTAAAACTAAAATCTTTAAATTTTAGTATATATATATATATATATATAGGCCTATATATATATATATACTAAATTATTCACTACAATGAATAATTTTCATAAACATATTTGAAATGATTTTTTGTGTGTGTGTGTGTGTGTGGCTAAATCCCTTCTGTATTTCTTAGAGTGAAACTTTAAATGTACAATATTATTATTATTATTATTAATAATAATAATAATAATAAAAATAATAATAATAATAATGTTTGAACTATGAAATAAAAAGGCAGCGTTTTTGATCCATAATTCCAGTTTTATTGAAACTTCTTCCAGGAACGCTGGGTGATAATAAATATTTGTTTGAATTAATCATCAACAATGTACAAAAATAAACACACAGGGTCTCTGGGCAAAGTCTTTTCCGCAAAAAAACAGTAATGCCGAGATCATTACACAAACATGCAAGAAAAAGAAACAACGACCTTTTCATATATGTATATATGTGTATATAGAAAGAAAGGGGGGGGGGGGGACAGAACTGTTGTACAACCAGACAAGAAATATGCCACACTGCTGAAATGGATCTGAAACAGTTTCACTCCAACTCATTTCAGCCAAACCCCATAAATCTCTTAACGCTCGTCAAAGTGTATAAACTCCTTGGTACAAGGCACGGAACGCTTTCTTCGTTTTTCACAAAATGACGCCTGATACGAAACCAAAAGCAGAACGTTCAAGCAGCCTCCGCCACTTGACGCAACGCGCCGTCAAAACTAAGTTCAGCCAAACAGCGGAGGAACGTGGCGTCCTGTTGCGCTTCTTCACCTGCGAGGGGTGAAAAATATAGTCAGTTTTTATATGTCCTTGTTACAAGGAGGTTAAATTTCTTTTTCTCTTATATACGTTTATCAAGAAAACAGACTAAACGACAACATGCATCCCATGCCCTGATTTCTTTATTTACAAGACGTCAGATCGTCTTTCAGTCTCTGCTGGGTGTCGGACATCATTTCAGGCCATCCTTCCCCTCCCCCGTGAGTCTCGTCAAGCCCGTGGAGGTGATGGGGATGTGCGGAGGAGGAGGCACCTGGCAGATGGTGCAAGGGCAGGGCAGGCCGGCCCAGTGCTGGAAGCCGGAGCCCAGCTGCAGCGCCGGCGGCGCCGCCGGGGAGCCCTTCATCAG
This sequence comes from Poeciliopsis paucimaculata, assembly GCA_903067055.1. Taxonomy (NCBI): domain Eukaryota; kingdom Metazoa; phylum Chordata; class Actinopteri; order Cyprinodontiformes; family Poeciliidae; genus Poeciliopsis; species Poeciliopsis paucimaculata. The sequence continues at coordinate 111,139 of CAEGAD010045446.1, forward strand.
CGCGTGGGGCGCCCTGATGGACGTGAGTCCGGGCAGCGCGCTGGACAGCGTGGAGGACGTGGAGGAAGTCAGCGCGCCGCCGAGGAGAGGGTGCATCTGGTGCGCGGCGGCGGCGGCGGCGGCCGCCGCTGCGGCCGCGGCCGGGACCGCCGAGTGTCCGCTCGCGCCGGCCGCGTGCGCCACGGTCCCGCAGTGGAAGGCCGAGTGCTGCCCGCCGTAAATCTCCCCCACCAGCCGCTTCATCTCATCCAGGGAGCTGGTGAGCATCAGGATGTAGTTCCTGGCCAGAAGCAGCGTGGCGATCTTGGAGAGCTTCCGAACCGACGGCCCGTGAGCGTACGGCATCACCTCGCGCAGCCCGTCCATGGCCAGGTTGAGGTCGTGCATGCGCTTCCGCTCCCGGCCGTTGATCTTGAGCCTCAACTGATACATTTCCTCCTCTGTGACCTGCTTCTTCAGTTTGTACTTGTTGCTGCTGCTGCTGCTACTGCTGCTGCTGCTGCTTCCCACCGACGCTGACTTCGCGTCCACTGCGCGCAGGTGCTCGCCCCCGGGTATCTTTTGGAGCTGCTGCTCGCCGCTCTGCGTGGAGGAGGTGACGGACGAGCCGACGTGCTGGTGCAGGTGGTGGTGGTGGTGGTGGTGCGGATGGTGGTCTCGAAGAAACATGCCGTCCATGTCCGGGGAAGAAGCTCTGCTGCTCGGGCTGGAGTCTGAATTCATTTTATGGGTTTGCTTCCGAGGTTGTCGGGTAGGAGGTCGCTGCCGGCTTCCTCCCTCTCTCCTCTTCTCTCCCTCCCCTCTCTCGTGTCACTCCGTCAGTCGGTCTCTCCCTCTGTTTTCCTGAGCCTTTCTACTCGCTCTGATCGCCTGATGTCGCCTGCATGCGTCCCGTCCCGCTCTGCAGTCGCCGCTTTGCTTCTGTGGCTGCCGACTTTCTCTCTCCCCGTGTGCGCACGAGGAGGACACTCATGGTGCGTATTTATACGCGGGGACAGACAAAAGCGGCTTTCCCATTCACAACGCCTGGTTAATAAGAGAGTGACGTGCTGGCGCGAAAGGGGCGGCGTGCTTTGACTGTCCCACTGACCGCGCTGCGCCGCGATCCGCTGGCATTGTTAGGACGCTGCCAGGGGCCCAAAGCGCTCCGCTGCTGTGGCAAACACAGGGACAGGCCAGTCGGTTTTTAAAGTGACCTCACAGCCATAACGTCAGCGCACGAAGTTGAGCAGTTTCATTTCTGAGGTTTTTGCCGCAACCACAACAAACACGTTACGCACAGCCGAGTGGCGCGTAAGACCTGAAGTAGCCCATTATTTCTTAAACTCAGTTTGCCTAGAAAACAATAAATACTAAAACTCACTTGGGAAACAAAAAAAAACACAAAAAAAAAACTTTATGAAGCCTATAAAACAGAAAATGGTGAGTTCTATGAAATTACACGCCTTGGACTGAGACTGACCAGAAAATGTGCAGGACTGGGAAGATAAGTTGTTCCATTCATCTGTTCCTGCTGCCTCAGTCTGGAGACAGTCCGGCTGAACACAGACCCTGGAAAGTTCTTCGCAGTCCCTATAATAATAATAATAATAATAATAATAATAATAATAATAATAATAATAATAATAATATAATTTACATAGATTTGCAGGACTAGTGGGAAAAGGTTACAAGATGAAAATACATGTAAAATGTGTTACACAATTAGGAGAAAGTTAAGTAAATTGAAATACAATTTTAACTGACTATAACTTTCATTTATATTTTTGGCCCTCACTACAAACTTGTTCTAAGTTATAGACTTTATCGAGCTGACATGTGGAACAGTAGCTCAGGTTTTCAGTGAGTTGGTTTCAGAGCTGAGAACATAAAACACTGTTCAGTTCTGATCGCTCAGTGAAAACATCTGAGATGACCTGAAGGATCTTCTTGTTTCAAACCAAAGAAGCATCTCCAAGGTGTTTGTATGTGCAACACTAATTCAAGTTTTTAAAATAAATAAATAAATAAATAAATAAAATAAAACATAAACAAGATTTAAAACATGCTATTCTTTTACAAACATGGAGCCGGTGCAGAAATATGAACTAAGATGATTCATTTTCCCTGTTTTGGTCAGGTCTCTCTTTGGATGAGTTCCAGCTGCCTGATTGGATAAAGACACAATTACAATAATCTAATTTAGAGGAGTGAAAAAAAGAAATCACGCTCCATCTTTGTCTGTGCCCTGCTTTGAAAATTAAAACAATGCTTCATTAGGAAATTGATCTGCGCCTCAAATGTATCCAAACTTTGTGAGTCCTTCTGAAACTTGAAGAAGACTTCGTTGTCTCGTTTTAAGTTCTTATAATTGCCTTTAGCCTAAAAGGAGAGTGGAAGAAACATTGTTTCTGAACCAGACTGGGTCCATTAGCCGTGTTTCACCAGAACTGACCACAACAGAGCTGAAAAGTTTCTTCATTGATTCTGAGGTTCTGTCTGAATCTCCAAATTCATCTGCGAAGGCTGGGCAGTTTTCTGGAGGCACACAGCAACCAATCAGAAGTGTGCTTCAGTTTTTTCATGTTAAACAGTCAATAATAAATAGATCATAATATGATTCCCGAAGCATTTTCTTTAGAAGCAAATAATGTGTCTCTTAAACCATAATTACTGAATATTTCGACATTTCAAGCACGTAAGCTTTCCCTCAACTGAAAACCAGATTCAGATTAAAAGTTTGACACAAAAATAATTTGCACTAAGCCATCCTCTTTAGAAGTAAATAAAGTATTAAATTATTCCCATGCTGTGCAAACAGTCACAGGCTGTAACAGGGTTAAAGTATCTTCTTAGTTTACTCTTTTTAACGACACTGAAAATTTGTTTCCCCGAACAAACTTTAAAAAATTACTCCAACTTGTGACCACAATTTTTTTGGTTTTGCTCAAGCCTTAATTCTGATCTGAATAACTATAAAATCATTACTATAGCTTGAGCAAAACTAATTAAAAAAAATAATTGCTGTAACAAATTAGAGTAAGTTTTTAAACTTGGTTCAAATAAAAGAAAAACTTCAATGTAATCCAGGTGAAATCGGTGCAACAAAATGTACACAAAATCGTACCGTTCATGGGGAAGCCATTGTAATTTTGATGAGAACGTTTCACCTCAACATACTTAGACGAAATGAAATACAGCTTGTAGTTACAGCATCCCATAGTGATGTAAACACAGTCTTCTGAAATCCGCAAATAGCCAAGACAAAACTTAACCTGGATCAAACCCAGGACCTTCTACAGCTCAGACATATGATACTTTGTGTGGCTGGACTGTGTTGATCTTCTTATTGTCATCAGCTCTGAAATCATATGGTAGGTTTACCTTTTAATCAGTCAAAAACACAGAATAACTCAAATTGTTGGAAAGTAAAAGCAGAATTTCTGGTTACAAAAAAACAAACAAAAAAGCAAATCCACAAATATAAAACACCAACAGATTGAATGAGAGTGTGAACAAAAAGCAGTCGCCCATCTAAAATGCCACAGCTCCCTGGACGGACTGGGCATGCTCAGTGGAGGCGCTAAGAGCCTCTGTCTGCTCTGAAGGGTCCACTCCAGACCTGTTTTGTGGAGGTGGAGTGGAGAAACGGGCCACCCAAACAATAACACGTGGAAGTAGCCGGAGCACCCTTCCTCTGATCGCCACGTCAACATCCCTCCATCTGTCATCTGTCCGTCTGCACTCTCCCACCCAAACTGAACCTCCAGAATTGAATAATAACATCTGCCTCTGCCCTTCCCCGACCGGATCCCCCTGGTAGAACAGTAAAAAATGTGTATTCACGGCCTCATTGTCGGCCCGGCAAAAGGAGCGTCTCCTCATATAGGTGCTGCCAATACAAAGAAAAGTGCTGGTCGTCTATGCTCTCTCCTGGTGGCATTTGAAAGTGTAAAGGCTTTGAATACCAATTGCTTGAACTGGACATATGTGAATCTGCTCTAAGCCTACTAATCCTGTCCCCAAGTGTTTCTTTGTGCGTGGAGCAGCCTCACACATCCAAGAGAAAGTGTTCCTAATCCGGCCAATGTGGAGAAATGTTTGAATGAGCTGTGTACGGGTGTATGTGTGTGTGTGTGTGTTTGTGTCAGGTATTAGCTTGTGCAGGAACACAGTGATTTTAAAGTGCTGTTTTTCAGTGTGTGTGTGTGTGTGTGTGTGTGAGGCCTTTAGCTGCACACCACCAGGACACTGGCCTAAATGAAGGCAGTTATTCAGCGTTCTCCCAGCCTGCCATCGCAGCAGGTTGCCCATGATGTGCTCTTTTCACTGCATAAGCTCCTCACTTTCCTTTTATTCCTCTGTTTGTACGTCTTCATCGCTCCTCCCCTTTTACTGGTTCCCTTCTGGTTCTGCCTGTTTTCTCCCTTCTTAAAGAAAAAAAAGAAATCATAACCCATTGTCTGAGAAGTAGCTCTGCCACATTATCAGACAAAAGTTGTTGTTTGTTATTTTTTCTGCTAATGCTGTTAATATTACAGGCCCGTATTGGAAGTAATAAACACAAAGAATGGAATAAAAAAAATAACTCACATGTTACTTTATGCAAAACGCTTGAAAGACAGAGCTGTCCTTCTTTACTAAAGACTTTGAAGGTATTTACACTCTCTATAACCTTTACAAGTTCATAGGAATCAGTGAGGTGTCATGAATGTTCCTCAACAGTGAGTTGTTTGCATTTCCACAGACGATCCGTTTACATCAGAGTTCCTCGTCTGAATGACAGTCAGATATTCTACATGAATAAATTCAGATTTGAATTTTAATCTGAAATGGGACGTCTATAAATGGTGTAACATTAGGAAATTATTAAATTATTATTATTAAAATAAGTTGACAAGATTTACTGCAAAAACACAAAATCTCACCAAGTATTTTTGGTCTGGTTTCTGGGGTAAATATCTTAATAAATTTGAAATAAGCCAAAAACTAACTTATACATTACCTTTCAGCAATATTTAGGAACTTGTTTTAAGTCAATAATTTCTTAATATTGATTAAAAAGTAGTATTATTTCACTTGCAACATGGGAAAAATTATTTTTCCTATTAGTGAATTTATCTGCCAATGTTTATTTTTTACATTTTTTTAAAAAAAGCTATCAATTTATAAAATGACTTTACTCCAGAATTATATTTTAGTACGCATTTCCTCTTTGCCACTCATCTGACACCCCTTGAGGTCAGCCCTGTGACCTTTGACCTTTGAAGCCAGTCGAGTTGTGACTGAACGCAGAAGGCAAAATTCTGAAAGATTTAGATTTCCTTTGAAAATAAATTGCGGAAAACAATCCCCCATGATGAAAAGTCTTGTTAATTACACACATTATGAAACACAGTCATGCAACTTGGATGTCCACAAAAAAAAAAAAAAGATGAATGTTGGTAATAATTAAGGTTGTCTCAGGAAGAGGTCAAACACAATCTACTGAAAACAAGACTGAGGTAAGTGACGTGGTAGCAGGTAAACCTTTTCCCCCAGTGGACAGAGACTCACATTTAAGGTTCCCCGGAGTACAAAAGCCACAGAAATGTCTTTCCAATCCTTTTCAGACAGAAGACTTTGTTGCCGATCTCTTCATAAACTTCTTTCGATCGGGGCATGATGTGTTGCTTTGTGCAAAACAAACACACCACTGATGGGCGGGGGGGGAAAGCTGCGGATCATCTTCTCTATAGTCGGTACAATCTCCTTTGGTTTGAAGGTGTTACACTGACTCCTTCAGATGTATGTACTTTTATCGCTCTGTCCAGAAAACACTTCTCAAAATAATCCTCTTTTACAGTGACGGGTCTGATTTCATGGCTGTCAGTTCGTGCTGATCGTAAACTCATTCAGCCGAGGGCAGCGACACTGATGTTCTGGCAACTTTCAGTTCATGGAGGACTTGACTCTCAGCTGCTTCTTGTTTTCTTTCTGAACATCCTGACAAATGTTTTGTCTTTTTTCGCGGTGAGATTTGGCTCAGCTGACAAAAATTTGAACATATTTAAACAGGAAAACAACCCTAAATACACATTCTCTTTGTAAGATGTGTGATTGACTGAAAGGAAATTTCCTGGATGGATATGTTGCCTTTTTTGTGAATGAAATTATTCTGGGTTTTTTTGTTGCTTTTTTTTGTCATTTCTTTATTTCAAGTTTTTTCAATAAAGAATTATGTGTAAACTAAGGCACTGAAAAAAAAAGAAGGTGGAGGGGCCTTTTCAAACAAACGGTTATTCGAGTATGTATGGTGGTATTTGAATGTGAATATGTTTGAAATAAAAAAGAAAACTAAGCTAAGCTAAACTAAACATTATACCTGGTTTACTTGTGATGGATGATTTAGACTACGCTTAAGATACAAACTCAATCAAACATCCAATCTGTGATCATGTGTGGCATAAGTGCAAGAGTGTGTCTATTTACTTCAGCCTGAGTGTTTATTTAAAAAAAGGGTATTGTGTATTTTAAATGCATCCTAAAATAAAGTGACTCAAAACTGTACTTTTAAATCCTGGCATTTTATTTATTTTGTTTAGTTGCTCAACATCTGCTACTGAGGCTAAACAGGTCAATTACACCCACACATCTGTTGATTTAGTCCAACTGGAGTCTAACTGTGATTATTCTAATTATCTGATCAGTTGTTTTCATGAAATAATGAAGTTGCAAAAAAAAAAAAAAAAATTAAATCATCATCCAAATGAGAAAACTGAAAATTACATTTTTGAACATCATTTTTGCTACATTGCAGAGGCCAGGATATAATTCCTGGCCTATTTTTATTTTTATTGTTTTTTAAAAAAACAAAAAAAACAAACACAGTTTGGTTGTTTCAAACTGCAGACAAGAAAAATCTTTGATTATGTGTGCGTCTTTGTGATAAAGCAACAAAACAACTTAAAAGTGTATTTAAAGTACATGAATGACTTTTACTTTGCAGCCGAAAGACCAGAAAGCTGTAATACTTCATCTGGATCTGGACGGTTGTAGTTTTCCCCTCCAAAACTCATCCAGATGATCGAAGGGAAGCTGGGTAGCCGCTCAGCTAAGTGCACGCGGATGTACAGTTTTTCATGTTCCCCATCAAAGGTACCATCAATCCACAGTTTGAAGCTTCACAAACGAGTCTTTACAAAGCCGGCCAGATGGAAGACAGCAACACGACTCGTCGCCAAAGCCAGAGGTTTGTCGCATTCAGACGACAACTCGCCGTTTTCACATAAAAAAAAGCACAAACAAATAAATGCCGGGGGCAACTTTTAAAAGTATTGGTTTGGTTCGAATTCTGAGTGAAAGCGAATATCAGTCAGACTTCTCGCTTTTCGAGACGTAAACAAACCTCGGGAATTACAGCAAGCCTTTAATTAAAGAGACGATCAAATGATGACAATCTCGGTAATTGCAGACCTCACAACCGTCTCTGCCAACATGAATATTGACGTCCTAATTAATATCGGTGGGGCTGTTTTGTTCTTGGGAGACACTGCCGTTAATTAGGCAAAAACAAGTCAAATTAACATTTCAGTGATGTAGAAGCACACCTTCATGTTCTTTTATTTGTTTCCGTTTGAGCAAACAGAGGCAGAATTTGGCGTTTCAGATTGCATTTTTCCTCGCTGTAGTGTGCGCTTCGATCTCTGGAGAGCCACAGCTTCACTTTGATTCTGTTGCTTCACTCCCAAACTCTGACAAAGTTTTGTCAGAGTCAGGATGCAGCAGCTCGACCCTGACGTGGAGCCAATGTAAAACCCTCCCATGATCTTTTTTATTCATTTCCCAATGTGTCATGCTGCTCTTTTAACCCTTTGACTCCCTGTTTTCAATCTGATCCCCTCTTTGGTCAGCAGTCCTACAGAAAAATATACATAGCAGCTCATAACCAGCTTCTTGCTCACCCCCAACTCAAGTTCCAGCAACAACTTTCTTCCTTTAACTGTCCCTTTCAGCGTAGGACAATCAGACGCCTCCCATCGCCTCCTTTCAGGCCGCAGCCTTGCCCCCTCCTCCCCCATTTTGCTTCTGCTGTGTCACTTTGTGTCGGCTTCGCCCCCTCTGCAATAGGTGCACATGACCAGAAAATCAGGCAAAGGCCTCTGCAAGCGGGGAGAATGAAAGCCAGCATGTCTGAGGCGACGACGAGAGGAGGGGAGAGATTAACGTGCCGGATTTAAGCCGGTGTGTCGTGCTGAAGTTTGGGGGGCAGCGGGGTTACCTGTAGCGCTCCGTCCCGGGGTCGGTTCTGTTGCTGCACATCAACAAGCAATGGCACTCTCCGAGGGGCTGTCAGTTCACCACGAGCAACAAAACACACTCCACCTGAACTAGTTTGTCTTTTTGCAGTTGACGTCGAATCGCTTTTACATTTAGTCATAGCAAGCTTTTCTAATCACAGGTGTTTGTCAGGATTTCAAGAGAATCCAAAAGAAGTCAACCATCTGGACAGGTTGTTTATCCAATTATCTCAGTTAGATTATCTGATTGTTGACATTTGGAAATTTCTCTTAGACCTGAGAGCTGAAATAGAGTTTTGTCCACATGAAAGATCTTGTTTCGATTTCATTATAGGAACCAGAAAACGCTGAATTTAGCCGTTTGTGTTTTGCATCCAACTGTGAAGCATTCTTGAGATGACGGGATGGTGGCTGAATTTTGCATTAAAGTCAATCATGAGATGATTGTCTGTCTGTCTAAAAGGTCAGATTGTTGTCATCTTGGAGCTTAAAAGATTATCTCTAACCACCAAAAAAACACAGCTACTGATCGAAGGTGAAAGCTGCAACCCTCGCATATTTGTAAAGTAAAAAAAGCGTCACAGATCCTCCGCTGTCCCTAAAGCCGTGGATCTAAAATCCCTTTCAGTTTACAGAGGTTCATGACTTCCTTCTGAGGTGGCTCAGGATTGGCCGACTTCAATCCCCCGTTCTGATTGTGTGGAGCAATAAACACATTTAGGGCACAAAGTCAAAGGATGGCCTGAAAGGGGTTTTGTTGACTTTGATTAGCAAGATTTATTTCTCAAATCTTGTTCGGGGTGTGTGCGTGTGCGTGTGTGTGTGTGTTATCCATCTTTCTGGACAAAGGTCAAAAGAAATTAGCAACTGTGTCACATCAAATTTAAATATTAACAGAAGGTCATGGGTTACCTTTTAGAAGTTCATAGATCCTCTAATTACCTGAGGCAAAAAATTAAAAGCAACAGCGCTAAAATTTATTATTTCTTAACATTATATTTAACCATTCAAAGGTTAGATTGAAAGAAATTCAGCTTGAGATCATGCAGCTTTAAAAAACCGACTAGTTAATTATAAGGATTTTTACATGACCCCACCTTTTGACCTTCTGTGACCCTTCAAGGGTAATCAGGTAGGCTACAGACAATAGATGTGTAAAGACTGGGACCTCTTCACTGCAGCTGCAAATGATGAAATATCACTCCGCTTTTAAGCCCTGGCAGTCAAAACCCATCTCGATCCGTCTCATGTGTATCTACCTGCCTTCATGTTTACGCTCCGAGTCACACACGGACGGGTTTCATGGCACATGTGGCCCCTGCGTGGGCTTTGATTGTGCGAAAGCAATAACAAAAAACGGCACCAGCTCAGGCTGCATTTTTTCAATGCTGTTCCGCGCGTTTAAAATGCTAATAACCAGTTTATTATGTACTACATCAAATGCAAATGTTCTCTTTTACTGCCGCGAAGTTTTGGTCGACGCTGGCATTTGCATATCTTATGTCTGTCTCCTTAGCATGCGTGGAGGAGCTGGGTGGTGGGCAGACTCCCAATAAATAACGTTTACAAGCACATTAGACAAACAAGCTCCAATGATGCAGCTATTAGGGAATGCAGAAACCTAGACCGCCTGAACGTCGCTGTTCGACACAGCAGCATATGGTGTGCAAATTCCCCCCAAATCAACCTAACGCCAACTTTATCTGGGAGTGTCAGGGAGAGCAGACGGATCGGAAACGCATCGCTTTTAACGGCAGGCGCTTTACGACGTTGAGGAAATGCTGCAGAGGAATTTGCCTCTTTAAGACCAACTGGCAGCAGGTTCTCAGTGTGTCGGTGTGTGTGTGTCGGCGTGTGTGTGTGTGTGTGTGTTTGCGAGACGAGAGGAGAGGAGACAGGAGAGAGGCGGCCATTAAGGCCATCAGTCATACTCTTAATTGTAAACGAGGAACTTTGTCTGGTTTAATGTTGGGCTCACTTTAGGTTTTAATCACCTTCAGGCTTTTACTTTGACGCTCACCGAGACGGGAAGTGAGCATTCCATAAAAATGCTCGTCTATTCCCGCTGTAAATCAGCGGGAATGTGCAGCGGGACGCGAGGATGCTTTAAAGCGGCGTGCTTTCAAACTTTCTTTCAACGGCTCCGCTATCAGGCGGAATATTTTTTATGTTCCCATCATCGAGGAGGAGATTTACTGGAATATACTGTAGAAGTTTGAAATCAATATCATAAACTGTTTGCTGTAATAAAGTGTCTGTAGAACTGCTTATATTAACCAGCTTTCATGTGATCTGAAGCACAATGAGCTCTGCACGCTGGTGTGGTTGGTGGCACTGTTGCCTTAAAGCAAGACGGTCCTGGGTTTGAATCCCAGTCTGCCTTTTCCTTGAGTGTACACCGGCTCCCTATCACAGTCCAAACACATGACTGGTTGGTTAACTCAACACTCTAAAGATCTCTTATGTATGCGTGAGTGTGTGCACAGTTGTTTCTATGCTGCCCTGTTGTGGACTGGCGACTTGTGCAAAACCTCTGGGCGCCTTCGAGGTTCAGCTCCTCAGAGCTGCAGTTCCCCAGCGACTTCCTCATTCAGCTCCTCCAGACTAGCCGACAGCAATTAGCCAATATCTGGGAGCGACGCACACCTTCTGAACTCATTATACGAGCTACTAATCAATGAATCACAGGTAAAAACATTGTTAAAGGGTTAATAGAGGAGCCATGTTGTGAGGACTTCCTGAAAGTGGAGTGCTGGGAATAGCAAGACTTTCTTAGAAAGACAGAGGCCCCAATTTCAAGGGTTAAATTACAAAGTAAAATTTCTTTTAGGTCATATTTGATATATACAGCTTTTTTGTATAGCAACTGAAGGGCTCATAGTTACTTGATTATGTTGAAAAATTATGCTATGTGTGTGAAAAACGCATAAAACTGCCCCTTTAATTGGAATAAAGGGGATTTCTCAAACTCTCAGTCTGGTAGTCCAGAACCCTGGATCCTCCCTTGTGCTCTCTTCTTATTAGATCTACAAACAGATTTTCAACAACTTGTAAATCTTAGCGCAGCGATAGAACAAGGTTATTTTGTACGTAGTGGACCTTCTGTGTTGATTTGGCCATATGTTTTAGATATTCATCTGAGAAAACTCTCCTTCTTCTGCTATGCTCTCTCACAAACGTTCCCAGCGACTTTGGGAAAGAACGGCATGACACACCATTCCCCAAGGGTGAACTAAAACTGGGTATGATGTGCTTTTTCTTATATTTCCACCAGTTAAATCCCAGTAGGGTTTATTAAACTCCGCAAGTTTACAGTTGTGTCTGTAGGGAATTTTATTGAGAGCATTCGATACGGCAATGAAATCAGAGAAATATTGCAGCTGCGCCAATGGCAGAGGAACAACGTTACAGGACAGCTGTTTATTTGCTGCCGTTGGTGGTCATGGTAACGAGCAGGCTCCATTGTGGGAAACTAGCTGTAGCCTACAAACACATGGGTGATTGACAGCGCTAAGGCCCTCCTCCTGGGAGGGCCAGGTTTGTCTGCAGGTGACAATAGAAGCACAGGGTGAAGGTGGAGGAGTTTGAAACCACTTAAAGAGCATGAGTGGGTTTAAGACGTGGTGACAGGTTGCAGATGCAATTGAAACTTTGTTAGTACAGATTCTTCTTGACCCAGCTCACTTTTCCGTCTTCTCTCCGGACCTCCATCTCCCGTGAAGGCCACTTGTGATTCTGCGGCGCCATTCGTTTGTTCCTCTATTTATTCTCCCCTCTGCTTCATGCTCCCCGAATGAGAGTGAGCTCCAGCTCAAACAACAACAACAAAAAAAAAAATGCTGAAGTGATGCTAATGCTCTCTCTTTGTGCCTCCCTTCTTCCTCCTTCCAGACGGCCCAATAATCTCTCCTCCTCCTCCGTCCCTCTCCTTGCTCCTAATCCTCTCCATAGCCGTGAAAACTCTCCATGAGCGAGAGGTGACCCGTTCTAATGGGTGGAGGCAGCCACCCACACACACGGCCGTGGAGGGTCCACAACAGAAAACACACGCACATCCACTCGGATCAACTAAATGAAACAACCCAGAGCATGCTTGCGTACCGAAATGCTTTTAAATTTAACATTTTTTTAAAGAAAGATTGGAAGCCAAAATGACTCAAAGAGGAGAAACGTTCAGCTTATCAAGGCCATCGTCCTTTTTCTCAAAACCACATGTAAGACTCAAGTCTTGTTTTCAGTGAGAAAATAGCATTATTAGTTTGGGTGTCATCTTGTGTATTTTTACTTGTTGAATGCAGTGGAGTATCAGTGAAGGAAATCAGTGTCACTCACATTTAGTCAACTGACAATGAGTGAAACATTGAGCTGAAACTTCACTCACAAGTCTGTGAATTTGAGTTGAGCTGTTCATGAAGGAAAAATTATTAAGATATTATTCTGACACACTGGAGAGTTTTCCAAGCTTGTATGCTTTGGACTCCGGTCCTGCTTTATAACCCAAGCGTTCATGAGCTTGAGGTAATGAAATGACGGACAGATATTTCCTGAAAGCAGAATTCATCTTTCTGCATCGCTCAGGTCTTGAAGCAGCTGACATGCTCAGTGATGCCTCCTTCGTTTGGATGGTTTCCTGGGCAGATCCTGCTGGGAGCAGATCACTGGCCAGATCCCCTCAATGTTGACCTGAGGCCTCCTGATGAGCTGCACCAACATGTTTGACTGTCATTATGATGTTCTTTTTTTTAAAATATTGTTTTGGTTTTATATGAGATTCCACAATAAGCAAAACGTCCCAAAATTCAGTCGACACAATCTTTTACAAAAGTCTTCAGGATCGACATTTTTGGCAAATGTAAAACGGGTTGTTATTCATATTTGGTCAGCGGTGATTTTCACCTTGACACTCTCCTGGTGCCCAGTCTCTTTATTGTTATGACCTGAACACCAACTAAACTAAAGCAAGTGAGGCCTGCAGTGCTTTAGGTGTTTCTTTTTCCAATATGCTTCTCTTGAGTCCCAAAGTCCTAGAAATAGTTTTGTGAACATTCCCAGGCTAGTAGACGTGAGTGACTTTGTCATCTTGTTGTTTCTCCAGATTGGAGCATGATGTGTTTTGTTTCTGAAATCTCTTCAGCTACTTCTTGTCGTCTCTTTCTTGACCCCACGGCTCTTTCAGTGAGCAGGACTGGGTGTTTCTGAAGACACAGAAGAAATAAAATTTGGTAAATCATATTTAATTCGTGACTCAACATGAATTAACTATTTACATTTTGTATTTATTCATGTCATCTTTGTTTGACGTTACAGTTTGTTTAACAATCTGAAATGTTAATAACAAAAACGAGAACAAAGAAATATGTAAAAGGGAGAATTTTTCGCATACACTTTTATCTCTTTCCACACTGAGAGTTTAGGTCTTGTGTGTTTCACACTCCAAAACAAGCAATGTGTTGCTTTGTGTTTCTTTGCTTTGAAGACAGGGTTAGGGTAATCTTTAAAGACAGGTTACTAAAGCTAGAAGGGTAAAAGTCCCTGATAAAGACACTATAAGTCACCTTAACTCATGCTCTGGACCATCCATCCATCCAGAGACACTCCGGCAAACATGCTGAACCTTAGCCCTGTTGGTAAGCGGCAGCAGCTTTAGCCACACGCTCATTTCCTCCTCTGGTCCTCTGTCAGCAGATGGCCTGACGCGTCGCTGGACGAGCCTCTACGTTAGGGTTAGGGTAGAACAGCAGAGGGGAGGATGGAGAAAAGCTGCGAGGGGCATCCTCATGGGAGGGGTGGAGCGGGTGAGCGGGTGTCGGGTTGCTAAGTGAGGAAGGAGACATATGTCCACAGTCCTGGCCTCTGCTGTTGGGCGGTCTCGACTGGCTGCTTGGTCGCTTGGCTCGCTGTCTTTTTCTCACACACATACGGTCAGTTTAACCCGTTTTTGTCGCTTAGAGGGGCATCCGCTGCTGACGGCCGCATGTCAATCACAGAGCCAAAATACAAATCTCTGTCTCATGAAGAGCTGGGAGCCAGCATCTTGGACACAAACTGGGAAGTCGGTGCTCATTAGGGGACTGTGGCCGTAAACTGTTGTCAACCCTCGCCTGAGGAAAGTCACACACACAGAAACACACTACAATAAGCCTGGCAGAGAGCTAGCCTCTCCATCTGCACCTAAAAGACCAGAGCACCCCAACAATGAGGTGACCATGTCACTGCCTGAGCCGAAACAGAGGGATGAAGAAGGAAACAGAGGGAGGGAGGAGAGGCGGGTGAGGCGATGGGGGAGGAGGGACACATTAACAAGCTATAATCTCAACTGCCTTATCCATAATGCATTGTGTGGGCCAATTTACATGGTGCTAGTCCCTCTGGGAGAAAGGACATCATCCATCACATTACTTTATTAGCTCCCTCACACTCTCTCACAGATGCACACACACACTTTGTTATCTGTCTCTGCCTCTCCCTCTGTTCGGTGGGCCTGTTTCGTCATGGTGGTTGTTCCAAACTGCTGCTGCCTCTATAAAACAACTCCAGCCCGAGTCGTATTGTGGAGCCGGTGACGGGCCCCTTTCAGCTTATACAGCAAGAGTTTATTTAAACACTGTAGCAGGAGCTGATCTCAGCATCAGTCACCCGACCAGATATATGTCCAGAGCTGCGCCAAGTTTGCGGTTTTAATAATCACACGAAACGTCCTAAGCTGGTCCACACCACTGATTAATTTTCTTATGTAATTTCAGATTCTCACAATATTTTTGTGATTGTAAATAGTGTTTCTTTAAGGATTTTTACACTTCATGTTCCCTTTTAGCTCAGTACTGCACATTGTTTGGTTTCAAACATGAAAAATTGTGTCTCAAGAAACGGCTACTATTCTAAAAGTGTACAGAAGCAAACTAGCTTACGATTCTAAGTTTCTGCCTGTTAATCCCATGTGTTTGCTGCCTTTTTCAATACCTTTTTTTTTAGATATAAGAATTATACTAATGCTTGAAGATTAACTCACATAGGGAAAGAAAAACGTATATGACCTCCAGAAAAGCAGGAGAAACAATAGCCATCAGGGCTATCCTAAATAAAAACCCATGTAACTTAAAAATGCCAACAAACTGATCAGAAGTTATGGGTGAACTCAGGACTCACCTGAAATATTTTGTCATGCTTATCTAGGATTTATTAAATATCTAGGATTCATTAAACTCGTCTCAGTCACAAGTTTATCAATTTGTGGATAATCTACAAAGTGGGAGAAAAAAAAAACTATGATAAACTTTGGTTGTTGTTTTTTGTAATCACAAATTATGTTTAATGTTTATCTACACAACAACAAGGACTTTGGCAATCTAATGTATACTGATCGTTGAATTCTGGCTACATAAGATGCTTTATTTTGTTTTTAAAAAATTCCTACCTGAGCATTATAATGAGAATTTAATCGATAGTCCAATCAGTCATTATACTCATTTATAATATGTTACATACAGAGGTGGGTATATATTGAAGTAGCACTACCCCAATATATTTTTATCCAAGTAAAAGTAGAAAGTAGACAGTGGAGCTCGGTAACCTCGGTAACTTCCAGTTACACTACAAACCATCTTTACAGTCAAATACTTTTGTGTGACTGTTTTTTGTTTGTTTGTTTTGTTTGTTTGTTTTTCATCTAATGGCACTGTGCCCCACACTTTGGGAACCACTGAGTTAGCCTGATGGTTAGCAATTTAATAGCACATTTTAACCACCCATTTCATTGGGGAAAATGTTTGGACCTTGTTAGAACATGCTGCTATTTTTTAAATCGGTATTTCAATAAGACTTTATGTCTTTTCTGCAAATCTGTTCTTTTACTTTTCTTTTGGAGTAGACTGACTTTAACGATTTAAATGTACATTTTAAAATGGTTGTAAATTAAAACATTTATGCAAGTGTCTTTTCGCTGTTAACGACATAAGCTCAGAAATACCAAACGAAATCTGCTGAAAAAGTGAATGTATAAATTCCAAGTAGGCTATTTATGTTGTTGTCGGGATAGTGCAGTTCCCACCGTTTCTATCCCCAGCGACGGTTTCACATTTCCTCCGCATCATGCTTTAGATCTAAATCGGTGCAGATGAAGGAAATTGTGAACTTTGTTTGGTTCTAGTCGGTTTTTATTGAAACAGCAATTAAAATCAATGCCGAATGAAATGAGGGGAGCGCTCCTCTTTCGGATCATATGATGGGCTGCGCTGTAAATATTGAAATAAACCAAATTTATGACGCAGGGGTGCGCGTGTGTGTGTGTGCGTCCGTGTGTGTGTGCGCGTAATGCTGCAGATCCATCAGATCCCGCAGTCACCCTGTGAATAAAAAGAGTCCTATAATTACAATCACATAGTATGTGGATCTCTGGGCTCTGGGCGCCATACCGCACCATTAGTATCACAAATAAGTAATAATTTGCTAATGACAACATTATGTTGAGTCAGTTTAGGGCCAATTAAAGTGAGTGATATTTACATATGCCTAATGAATCACGGAGCGTGGCGGGCCGGCCGGCCTCTAATGAATATTCATCCAGGCATTTCTCCCCTGCGCGCGGCAGTTTATAAACTGAATTATGGCTGATTTGCCCTTTTAAAAAATGAACATGGGCGCATCTCCCCACAAGGAGGCGGCGAACAATAACGTCTGATTGTAAAAAAAAAAATAAATAAAAAAAAAAAAAAAAAAAAAAAAATGTTTTACTGCGAAAGTGCCGGTGAGGAAGACGGCGGCTGCGGCTGAAGAGGAGAGTCTGGGCCCGGGCCACCTTTAGGGGGCCAACGAGGATATTTACAGTGGGCGTTCAGGGTGGTCCCTCACGAGAGAGACCCGATCTGGATGCTTAATTGATTTGCTTTGCCTGGTTGTTTAGAGCAACCTTTTAAACGCAGAGGCAGTTGGGGTTTTCCTCCTCCTCCTGGTCCACCTCCTCCTCCTCTTCCTCCTCCGTGCCACGGCCGGTGATTTCTCCGGTAATTGCCCCCGCTGCGTGTCGGGGAGCGGGGCTGTTGACCTCTCAGGTGCGGGATCAACAGGCGGCATCAGTTTGCATTCACAAGACGGGCTGCGCGTTTATCATGCAAATAAGCAGCTCTTTCTATAGCAGGTGTCAGCAGAGCACTCGCTCACTCACTCACTCACTCTGCGGCTGTGGCGTCTTTAGACTGGACCGCCGGTCATTATCAAATCACAAATAGACAGCTGAGGGCCTGCAGATTAATCCAGCTGCTTGTCATAAAAGCGCAAACATCCTCTCAGGAAAACCATCTATACAAGCATCGCATATGATCGGGACGTTTCTTTATTTTAATAGTCTAATAAAAATACTAATAATTTGTCTTTTTATATATATATATATATATATATATATATATATATATGTGTGTGTGTGTGTGTGTGTGTGTGGGCGTGTGCGTGTGTGTGTGTGGGTGTGTGTGTGTGTGTGTGTGTGTGTGTTATTTTGTGGCCTACACCACGATGGGGTGGCTGAAAGTGAGCCAGAAAAGGTCGCTGTTGAACCTGATGGCCATTTACATAACGTATATGCTTACGTTATGTAAACATATTGGCGAAAAGTTAGGTGGAAGGAAAAAGTGCGGTTGAGTATCATAATTTGTTATATCAAATTTAAACTTTCTGAGGCACTATGTTTTGAGTTTTTATTAACTGCAAATCATTAATTATTATGAGTAATGTCATAGAATAAACGTGAGCGTATAAAGACTGCTCATTTTATAATTGCAGAGCAGTTCTAGTCACTTCTTATCATCTCCATTTTCCTTTGTGGATGAGTCGATGTGGTGGGTGATTTTGAAGCCGACCCACCCTTGACTCAGAAAGTGAGGCGCAGTCGCAGCATCACATCCGCTGGCTTGTGTAGAGATTTATGTACGGCGACGTTGTTTGGCTTGTGTGACCGTCCAGCAGCAAGATTTAAAGACATGAACAAGAAGTACATCTTAATCATTTTTAATTCAAAGCATCCTTAGCTACCAACAGGATTGTAACACTGAGATTCTCTACAATTGTTGTTTTGAAAAGAAAAAAATAAGTATGTTGTAAAACCATAAAGTCAGAAGTGGCTTACATAATATTCTAACTTATACTGTTATATCAACAGCGTGAAAATTAGTTGGAAATTAGAATCGATTTTGAAAGAGGAAAACTATTAGAAAAATATCATTTGAATTGAACTGAATTGTTGAAATTAATATCCTTTTTTTTATTTTTTTTTTTACAATATTTAAATTTTTGAACATGCAGCCTTGTTACATAGATGTTTCTGAATGGAGAGGCATATAAATGTGTCATTTCTATACCGGTGATGCAAAGCAATTATTTCAGACATTCCAGAAATTACATAACTTGCATAACTGTTCACAATATTGCATTGAAATGTATGCATTTTAAAATTTATAATGCAACACTGGTGTTTGAAGTTGGGGGGAAAAAATGAAATTTGGGCAGCAAATTAATAATGTTATACAGATCAGTTATTTCTTTTTGCTTATGAAATTAAATAGACTCTAATGACGGACTGTTAATACATCTCCATAGCAACACAACAAATAAATATCCAGGACCCTTTTTCATCGATAGCAACTGGAGTTAAATTTCAGGTTTATATTAACTGTAAACAAGAAAAGAAAAACCTTTACTCTCTCAGTCCTCTGTTCTTCATCGTCGCTGTAATTTACTCAAACATATCTGCTGCCACCTTGTGGCTCAGACTCTGAAGTACGTTTGACTCACTCCACTGTAAACAAACCTCTGCAGAGAAAGACGGAAGCAGTGGCCAGGATTAAAATATAAAAGATGAACTGGGAGATGTTTATGTTGCAACAAAATCTCCCGGCTGCCCTCTTTGGTTTGGACTTCTCCTTTTGGTTTTCTGTAAAAGGTGCTAAACCCAGACATTGATCAAGTGCAGAACCATGTCGCTGCCAGCTTTTGTCAAGGGGCTCAAATAAACAGGAAGCTGCATCTGTGCAGCACTTTCTACTGAAACCTCACAAACACAAATGTTGAAAGATCAGATAAGTATAATCAGCAGCTGGAAACAAAGGACACATGGTGTCCTGGTGTGCTGAGCTCTGAGTGCTTTTCATTGTTTGCATTGTGAGCATGCTTTAGTGGTCTGTGAAAAGTTTAAGGCTCTGACAACAAAGTGGGAAGAAATAACACAACCATTGTTACAATGTGACCCAATTGTTGGCACCCTTGTACAAATGTGTAACAACCTTTAAAACGTGTTTATCTTTGGTTTATCTCTTGACCTAAATTGACCTAAATTTATTAAGGTCAATTTAATAAATTGACCAAGAAATTTTCAAAATTTCTTGGTGTGGCTTTGTATCTACCAAACCAAGTAACTTTTTTTATATAATGAACTAGAGTCTAGAAGGTTTGTTGTTGAACTTGTTTGAATTTAAACCTTAAGAATTGTGATGTATTGAATGATCTTATGCCAGATGGCTGTGAATTAGAAAGCCTAAAAACACAGCGCAATATGTAAACCAGCAACCTTTTTATATCAAATTTCATTGACATTATTCAAAGTGTGGGTCCAAATAGAGGCCTGCGTTATGTTATCGGTGGTTCATAGAATGCCTTTTGTCAGTACACAAAGCTGACATAGATGACCGACGCCTCTGGTAATTTTGCCAGGTGAAGGTCGGGGAAAGGCAGCATCCCGTGACTGTCTATGTGTGTTAGCACCGTGTACGTTTTGATCTCTGCCCCCCAGTCCAGCACAGAGCTGTGGATGATTCCCAGACGGGCCTGTTCGTGATGCGCCGCTCCACGCTCCCGGCCCAGGAAGATGTCCTGGATCTGAGGCGAGGACGCCCTCAAAGAGCCTCTCGTCGTCTCGGCGACGAGGTCCATGTTGGTGTCTCTGTCCTTGTTGGGCTTGTTTGAGTCAAATGCAAAGCTGTTGTCTCTGTCCTGGTTAGCGTTTGCCCTCTTGGCGCAGTTGGCGTCGGTGCAGGGATGAAACGGCCTCTCAGGCACGTTCACCACTGTCAGCCTCTCCAAGCGCTGCACCGCAAAGTAACCCTCCTGAGAGAACGAGGCCGCCCCCCGGGGCTCCCCGGGAGGCCCGCAGTGGATGAGCGTGAGGTGCCTCACCTCCGAGTTGTTCAGCAGACGCATCACGGTGGCGGGAGACGAGAACCACACAGTCAAATGTTTCCCCTGGAAAGCGGGAGTGGGATGAGACAGGGGCCTGTGGGCGCTGGACAGCTGGAAGTTCTTGCACCTGCAGTCGGCGATCGAAGACGTGCTGCACGGCTGAGAGTCCTGGCTCCTGGAGTAGTAGATGAAGTTGCCGTGTGTGATGTAAGCCAAACGCAGGTCGGCCATCAGCGCACAGAGCAGCAGGTGGAGGAGAGGAGCAGGAGGGCCAGAGGGAGGCATCACGGCAGGAGGTGAGTCTCAGGGAGAGGGCTGACCCATGGGCCACGATGGCCTGTATGTACCTGAGCCAGCAGAGAAGAGAAATGGAATAAAACCTCTGGCTTTAGTTGCTTTTTTTAATAATTGTGTACAATTTCACAGATAAGCAGCTTGGGTTCCCACATTGATGCATTCAGATCATTTCTTCTGTTCATCAAACTAACCATAACAACATTTGTCACTCAAGATTCCTCCTGCTCGACGTTTGAATGCCTTTCAGCAGGTATCTGAGGCTGTTTAACTGTGTTCTTTGGTTTCAGGTTCAGTGAGAATTAATTATTCATTGATGTTGTTTGTCTCTATCTTTGTTATTATCCGAATTCCTTCCTGTCCTTTGACCCTCAGTTGCACCAAACAGATGGTTGTCCTCCACCCCAATCAAGCTTGGCTGTTTTTAATAACCTCTGGTCTTTTCTAAACAACCTCAGATACAGTTGTTTAAAGTTTACTTCTGACTTAAATTTGCATTTTCACAAATTTTTAATATATCTCTTTGGCTTTCTGAAGGTTTTTCAAAGTGTTTTTTGAGGTTTTGACTGCTGCTTTGTTCCTTTTGCGGTTCCGTCTTTGTTTTTCTAAAGGCCTAAAAACGACCTACAGCAGACGAACAGAATTCAAAAGGCATGCATTTAAGTTTAAGTAAAAAAAAAAAAAAAAAAAGTGGTGCAGGCAGACCTCAGCAATACGTGTCAAATCGGTGTCTGAAGTTTCCCCATACCTGCTGCTTTTCAAAACAGCAGCAGCGAACAAATTCTGTGCAGTAACCCTGTTGTTGGGAAAGCAAAAGCTTCAACTTTAACTGTTATTGGCCTTGCTCTCCCTGTGCAAAACCTGCTGCTGGCTGGTGACACAAACTGTAAACCATCTCCACTTCAGTCTAATGATCCACGAACCAAGCTTGCCTCTGTACCAGTCAGCTGTGGCTACTTCCTTGGCCAGGATTTCAAGGCTTTAATCTCGCGTTGAAATGTTTAAAGAAAGAAGCTTTCATCTTCTTCAAGGTGGAACAAGAAACCTGCTTCAGTCTCAAAATAATTTCTGCAAACTCAGGTGTTAGCGTTACACCCAAAGTTGAACTTAGTGCTGTATTTAGCTACTGATTGCTTGCCAGATGAAAACTCGAGTTTGTAAACTTTAATGCTTCTGAATTAGACATTTTTCCATATTTTGTATTGTAATTGTACAGTGTTTCCATTACAAATGTGCACAAGGCTTTGTCAATATTCCACTTATGTTGGAAAAACACAATTTTCAAATCAGAAACGCAATTAAAATCACGTGAATAAGTTTAATCACGCGATAAATTATTGAAAAACATTCTGCGCCATCATCCTGAAACTTACTCCTGTTGTTTTCTTCTTCTTTGTGGTTTGCGCCAGTGGCAACATCAAGTTTTTGATCATGTTACACATATTATGCAAAAAAAAAAAAAAAAAAAAAGAAGTTTGCATTACAGTTCTGCAAAATAAACGACTTTTAATAAGGCCAAAAATCACCTCATCCTGGCACCAAAACATTTTATTGAAAAACTTGACATATATATATATATATATATTTCAAAATTGCCGTGTTTCCATTAAGCTAATTTACTTTCGAAATGCCATATTGCACAATTGTGCAGACAATGGAAACCCGGTCACTGAGAAGCTTCTCAGCTTATGCTACATATTCTGAGATTTTAAAGAACAAATTCTCAGTAGTTGAACTTTATTTCTTGCATTTTGCAACAGCAATCTGTGAAAAGTGGTCACACTGATCGCTCTGATTGTCAGGCCGGCTGATTAAAGTGTGAAAAAGTGACTGAATTAAACCATTTGAATGAAAAAGTTGCGGCTTGTCTGAAAGGTGTGATGCTGCACTATGATCCCTGAACAGCAGAGAACCGTTCACTGAAGTACTAACGAGGGTAAATTAGCCTAAGTCATCTATTAACATTAGAGTGATGAACGTAAAGAGGAACACATCAAAAAACAGAACAGAAAATTTAAAGTACGCACATTTTTCTCAAACCACCCACAGATATAAATACAAAGGACCACTTAGTGTGAAAATGAGAGGTTGTATGACTGGACATGATTTAGACAGGAATTATGGTTGTCAGCCTGGTTGGTTTGAGAATAAGATTGTTTTTTTCGCTCTCTGCAGTGGCTTTTTCCTGGCAAAGCGTCCCAAACACATTTATTCACATTTATTCTGGATTTATGGTGCCGTTTTACAGCTGAAACCTTTAGCTCCCCCGGAGATGCTGGCCCGGAGTCCTGCTGTGGCGCCGACGGGATAATTATGTCACCATTAGTCTGGGCAGCCGGCTCTCTGTGATGGCTGTTCGTCGGGATGTGTGGTTTCGTCAAAGATTTTTATAAATTCTTTCTTTCTTATTAATTTCTCAACTTCCAATAGTTTTTTTTTTTTTTTTTTACCAAGCTACAGATCAGACTTATTCTAGGTTTTCTATCTATGATGGCTTGATTTACCCACTCTTGAACAAAGCCTGGATTTGAGCAACTATTCCAAGTGGCTCTGTCTATCAGAGGTGCTAATTCCATTAGCGCCATTAAGCCTTTGGGTCATTCTGCTTTCAGTAGATTGTTCCACATTACGGTGAAAAATTCAGAACAGGCTTTTTATTTGTGTCCTAATTTACCATATAAATTAAATTAAAACATGTGGCAGTTAATTAATTATGAATATCTGAGTCGCTGAGAGCAGAAACGTCTCTCTGAATCGGCAGTCCCATATTTCCCTGTTTCCTGAATTATTCTTGACATTTCTTGGTTTGGGTCTCCCTTCACAGTTAGTTTTTTTTTTTTTTAAATGACCATCCTGTGGCTGAAAAAAAGCAAACAAAAAAAAGGCATTGAATTTATATGCGTTCCTGTATAGATGTACAGCAGCAATGTAGTTTCTCCTGCAAACACTCCAACATTTTAGGTTTAGAGATTTGGTTGTTTTATCTGATGATCATCTAACTAAAAGGAATCTGGTTAGCCACTTGGATACATTTCTAAGGAGGGTATTTTGTTAGCTTTTTATATAGCCAAAGAATAGTTGCTTCTTTTTATGCATTACAGATGATATATGCACAGAAATCTGTGTTTCACTTAAGTTCTTTTTCACAAAAACTGATTTTAGCGTTTTTAGAGAGGTTTTTCCACCTATGAATCTGATCAATCTGTTGCAGAATCAGTCGTTTCTCCAATCGGGTCATTTTAATCATTATTAAACATCAGAAATATTTGGGCCTGAGCAGAGACATCGTTGAGGGAACTTGATTTTTAGTTAACATCCATCAAACCGTTTGACTGAAATGAAAATGGTCTTGTGTAAAATAAGGGAAAAAAAACAACCTAACTTTCTGTCTATCCTGCTGTCTTGAAAATACCTGAGGTTAAACAATCTTTGCAGAGAAATGCAAAGCATCTTAACACTCTCACCACAATCTGCCGCATTCCTGGAGTAACTTGCTGTAATTTTATCTTTTGGCTCTGCAGCTTTAAGTTAAAACAACTTTTCTCGAAACCCAATACGGAAACGATGTGACCTCCACTGGTTCCTTCACACAGACACACCTTTAATTCACTTTGCCTTTGCTGAGACTTGCAGTCTTGACCTTTCAGAGGGAGGAAACTGTGTGTGTGTGTGTGTGACTGAACTTATTTATATCTAAACAAAGAGGTTAGCGTACGTTCGTAACCCTGTTCAGGGCATTTATCACAGGTAGACATCGGAGTTCAACACTCGGAGGTCGTTCTCATGAGTTTTCTACATCAGAGTGTTTTCAGAACCAAGGAAGAGGATGTTGCTGCATGAACAGCTGGTTTGGATTAAGATTTGTTTCAATTAGAAACACACAAAAGGTCTGCCCTGGGTGTGTTCCTCCCGGACTGCAGCAACATGGGCTATATTGTTTGGCCTGGCGAGCCCTCATTGAATTTCACATACAAAAACACGCGCAGTCGGAAAATTATATGTGTGTGTGGATTGCTCCGAGATTCCAGGGAAAACACTGTCTTGAAGTCTTGGCTGTTTTAAAGGTCTCGTCTGGTTTGGCAGCGATATCGGAGCAGGAACATGACTCTGGGTCTTATTTTGAACACCGGACAGAGCTGACCGCTGCATTCCTCCCCTGCCCCGGGGTTAGAATAAGAAAAGGAGGAGAATTAACATTTATGGCATTTTCTGCATTCAATACTGGCAACACAATTAACACTTCCTAAAGGTAGTTACTGCACGCACTGGCTAAAGCGGAGCGAAATGTCCTGAAAGGAAAGATCTGATTCCTGAGGCTGGGTCGGGCGATTAGTGAAATGGACAGCAGTGAAAATGTCTTTTCCACAGAATGATTAAAGAATAAAATCCGGTTCCTGAACATTTTTATCATGAATTTTCCAAGACTCAATGGAAGTTTATTTAAAAAATAAAAAATACCAAAGTTTACTATGAAATTTAGGCTCATATGTCTACAGTAGGTTTAAATAAGGAGCCTGAGGAGGAAAAAATGGAGGCCGGCGAGTTTCATGAAAATGCTCTAGGAATGTTTTAGTAATTTCAGCATTTTGAACTTCACAACTAAATACCACATTACTTTGTAAGTATAAATTTTAATTTTAAAAAAGTGCAGAGTTAGTGAAAACTTTCTCAGGTGAAATGGTTCAGCAGCTGACGTGAAAAAACTCTGTCAATTCAAAGTTTTCTGTGGTTTAAAAATGATTCAAGTTTAACCTCAATCGTGGTTACACCATGCCATTATTTGTTAACCAAGGATAACACCAACAATGTAAACAGTACCTAAAACCAATAACCCTAATAAACTACTAACTATGTACAAAATATCTCATCCCACTCAGTTTAACGGTTAACTTGTTACTTTTTTTAATCCAATATTTAGATATAATATTTAAAGTCAGGACCGTACCTCTGACTTTATGACTCAAATAAAAACTAACTTAAAATCTGTAAAGACATAAGCTTCTGTAATTTCAATGGTTTCCGTTAGCTTAGTCTCAATTTTAGATCATGTCATTTTTCAAAATTAACACGTCAGATATTTTCTTCTTTCTAAATTGCGAATTGATACCGAACATAATGAAGCTGAGCTGACTCATTTCTATGAAGAGTTGTCTTCACTGATTGATTTATTTCCTCTCAAGTATTTGGCAATTACCCATCACGTCTGGAAAAGACACTGAAATGCAAATCCGAGTATCGACCATTGCTGAATTCTGATGTTCAGACGATAAGTACGATGAGATCAGGAAAAATAAAATCTATATGTTTACTTTTTTAGAATCAGAAAACAGATTCACTGGCTCTTAAACAGTTCTCTTCACTGGCACCTGTTTGTTTCATCAGCACCAAAATTCGGATGAGCTGAGACATTTGTAAACTATCCTCTGGCCTGTTTATGCAAAATTCTCTGGCTTGAAAGTTCTCTTACACATTACAATGTATATATTAAATTTCATTCATTTGAAATAAACTTTATCTTTCGTTGTAAGACTTTCCTGGCATTTGCTGATGTTCATCGTTGAGTTAAAACCATTATTGGTGGAGAGGCTATCACTGTGCAAAGGTATCAGTCAGGAGAAGGGTACAGAAAAGTCTGAATATGACCGATGGATTTTTTAAAAAATCGGTACAGGCTTTTAGGTTTTCCATGCATGTGTACTGCGAACTGTATGAACTCTGCCTTAAAACTTTTAAGAAGTGGCGCCAGAACTTCATTCAGCTTCGCCTGACATTCAGCTTTCGCTAAAGCCTTCTTTTTGGCCTTTGTTATGGTTTCTCATAAAACTAAATAAAGTAACGCTGGAAAGAAAAAGAAGGTGGCTCAAACCAATTGAATCTTTTCGACAGTGTTTTCCAATAGTGATGCATTAAGCCTTTACTGCTCACCTGAAACAGTGTCAAGCTAAACATAAACAACGCTTAGTAAAGAGAATCGTGTGAATCTCTTGGTTTAGTGTGACCCTTTTTGTCCTGTTTTGTTCTCCCTGTTTTCCTTTCTGTTTTTTGTCGACTTCCATCAGTTTCCCTGCGTTATCCTCCTTCCCAATAGTTTGAAAGCCCGTCAGCATCAGCAGATCGCATGCCAGGTTTTTTTTCGCTGGCATAGAGGATCGGCTATAGTCCTTCATGCCAGCTTTTTTCGTGCCGAGTGCACGGGTATTTCAAGTTTGCTCGCATTTCCGTTTCTCTTGAATCTGTTCCTCAATTTTTGTAAATTTTTTCTTTAAAAAAAATAGACAAACGTGATCACTTGCGATTCTCATCTCTGCGCTAGTGTCCATCTCAACCACAGCAGTTTATAATAAAAGAGGGATGTGGAGAAGAGATGTCCTCACACGTCTAATAGATTTGGAGAAGTTTTGCAAGGGAGATTGGGCAAATATTATCAAATGTAGACGTGGGATGCAGACAGACTCATAACAAAGTGGACTGGATGCTGTGTGTTAGGTTTTATCCCACCTCACCTAATAACTTAGCTTATTTACAAGTATACTTAAACAAGATATATGTCACTTTAAAGGTTTTAAAAGTGTCTCATTAGGTATTTCAACAGAACTGTGTACACTCTGGAGAACCAGCATAATTGAGCAACATAAAAACAAAACAATCTTTTCCTGGAAATCCTGGCAAGACTTGCTGAACACACAGACTGTAATGGTGGCTCGAAGGCCATTAGAGTCTCTCAGAAAATTAGCTTTCTGAGAAACCTCTTAAGTTTTGCTCGGAATGAATCTTTTATCAGACAAGTCATCAGGTGAAGTGGACAGACTTGCAAACAGGAGCCTTCAACTGGAGTAAGCAACACAAGGCTCAGGGTAACGCAGCGCGGTTTCACACGTCAAAGTCATGTGCAACTCTCAAGTCACAACAGGAACCAAACAAAACCAAAAAAAGGTGCTGATCCATCCTAAAAGCAGAACCACCTCAGGTCAGACCAAATGGAAACACATAATGTTTTTTCGTTTTATCTTCATCAGCCATCCTAGTTGTGGTTTCACAATCCTGAAAGTTTTACATTAAGCTTTAAACAGTCTTAAGCCACACTTTATTTTATGTTGTAAACATTCAAAGTTTAATATATCAAGACAAGCTTTTTTTTTTTTTTGCATGTGTAAATCTACTTTTTTTTTTTTACTAGTGTTTTTCCTCAAAACTAGCAGGCCTTTATTTATTTTGTTAGTAAAAATTCACAAGGTTTCCCCAAGAAAACCTGCAAAGCCTGTTGTGTTTTAGAGTATCTTACACTTTACACTTGGCATGGAATGGCAGCGATATCAGAGCCATTTTAAGAACAAATTCAGAATTTGTTCTTAAAAAATGTTTAAAGTTGACGGGAAATTTAAAAATATCATTTGATAATTATGTGCTATTGAAAGATTGGAAGATTAATGCCTAAATACCAACTATAAAGCGTTAAAAAATGCAAACATTTTAAAAAGACTAAAAAATAAGCAATGTTTAGCCTGGTGGCCCGCCAGGCTTTTAATACCCTAAGGGAAACCCTGAACTCTCTTGTTTTCTTGAAGAACATTGATCTTCTTATCTTATCTGTAACTATTATCCCCTTAATCTGGGTCTTGCTATGTTAATCTGTGCCTCAAAAGAAGCAACATTGTTTTGTTTTTTTCAATCACTATCGTGCTGAATGACAAAATGGATCCCTGTGAGCACTTTTCATTCAATAAGAAGACGAATGAAATTGAACTTTTACATAAATATTGCTCATTTCTAAGTAAAATACAAAGAAATGACAGAAGGGTTGAGAGTTTTAACAAGAAATGCACAAATCAGAGAGCTTGGGAAAGATTTTCAGTGATTTTGTGCAGCTCAAACCTGAACAGTCAACATAGTTCTGTGGGAAATGGACCTTTTACTTTTCATTCAATAAGTCTCTCTTTGAGTCTGCTTCCAGCAGTAACAACTTCCACACCTAAGAGTGTTGCTGTCAGAGCTACCTGCTGGCTTTGAACACATGCTGCATTCACTGACCAGAATAAAAAAAAGCATATCTTTTATGTTTCTGATTGGCTGGTCAACAACGAGGACAGATCATGGCTTATATTTCTCAGTTTGCAGAGATTTTTAACTGCTATTTTTGAAACAAACAATAATAATTTAGAAAGACCTGAACGTCACTGTTTTTATTAGGACAGATCTTGACGTTTTTGTCCACAGATCGCGCTTGATAATGTTGAGGAACCTTATCGAACCAGTTGATGTTCGAGAAGAGAGTTGGCTAGAAAAAGAAGATGTTTAAACATCAAGCGCTAATTGTTCTGCTCCCACTTCTCCAGACTGACTGCTGCTTTCTAAGAGCTTCCAGACTAAATAATTTTACACAGAAGTGAATGAATACCATTTCCAGTATCTGGTATTGCAATTATTTCTGGGGGATGTTAGGTAATAGTCGCTGTGTTAGTCAGGGAAACTGCTGTCCTAACACTCCCAATGTATCCTTCAGCTGGCGTCACATGCAACCAGAGAGTGAGAAATCCTCTCAGTCCAGCATTTTAGCTGTTTTCTTTGCGCACATAAAGTCTGCATTGCATAACGCAACAAGAGGAATGCTGAGTGCTGTAACATGAGAGTACACAGCAGGCTGGGCTTTAAATCTTCTCACAAAGTTTCAGCTTGACATAAGCACATCTTTACATCAAAACAACAGCAACGGCATGGATGTAAGTTCAAGATTATCCAGACAACAAAGTCCCCCCCAAAAAATCTTGGGTTTTCCTGCTTACCTCAAACTCCTGGTGTGGAGCAGATAAGTGAATGCGTCAGCTGGACGCTGGAGTGGGGAGAAAAGCTTTCACATCCAGCTGACGTCAGGATGTGGGACGTATCCCTCAGAGGAAGCAGGAATCAGCTCATGAAGTTCAGGTTCTTCATAGCTGAATGCAAACATATCCCGCATCCCTTTAATATTTAGTGAAAAATTACAACTGGGAGATTATTAGATGAGTCAGGCACATTTTTGCCAGGCTTACAAGAAAAAAAATTATTTTTATTTTTATTTTTTTATTATTTTTTTTTACATATATTTTGACGCTTTCAGTGTCAGAGTTGGGATTTCCCTGTTGTATTAAATGTACACAGTTTTTCTGAAACCGTTTTCTTTACAGACATTTACATAAAAATGGTTCCTGGCAGTTTGGGGAATTGCTTCATAGTCCATTATCTCCTGGAAGAACGGGTGATTTCCCGGTCAGAAAAATTAACGCATGCTGTTTGGGTGCGTTCGAGTGCTCTCGGATTAATCAGTATTCGAATCAAACCGCCAAAAAAGAATTCACGGGATGCGAAGAAAAGTGCTACAAAAGCTCATTAAAGTCTTATGGGCTATGTGTTTAAAACTAGAGCCGAAGAAAAGCAAACACTGCTTGAAACATTAGCACATGCAGGACATTATCATAATTGAATCAGATAATAACTGTAATAATAATAATATTCTGAAATGTAAATAACCAATAATAATAAGAAGAAGAAAAATAAATTATGAATTATATTTTATATTTGTACGCTATGAAATTTCTAAATTTCTTGATTTTTTTTTTTTTTCTTGTTTAATGACAAACTTTCGCCTTTGCCCCCTCCCAGGACGTTTTCAACATTTACAAGCTTTCCTAAACGCAACACGTGGTCATCGCCTATTAGCTTCACGGCTAGCTCCTCCCAGAGTGGAACAGAGTAAAGTTGTGAGCGCTGCAGGTGGGTCCGGTCCAGTCAGACCTGAACGGTCGTGTCTTTCCTGTAATTCTCACAGTCCAGGGCTTCGTGTAGTAAAAGGTAAAAGGTAAAGCTAAAAGGTGTGGTAAAAGGCTGAGGACCAGCCGGGCTCGGACAGAACAAGATGGCTTTCACCAAATCCCTGCAGCTGTTGTTCATTTTTCCTTTTGTCTCCGCGGCTCTGGGTGAGTAGCTCCTCAGCAGACAGCACACTCCGTGTTTACACCTGGGTTTAGCTGTGATTTTAACAGCAATGTAACATTAAACGGGGACGTGAAGTTGGAAATAAACAAGGGAAATAATTTGACTCGTAGTGTCGCTGTGAATTGGTCATAAGGAGGGATTGTCGCGGAGGCTGAGTCGCAGGAAAACCTTGAATCCCAGATTAGCTGACAGCTAGCCTGCGCCACGACTAGCAGCTGGAATTTCCTGGGATCTTTGAAGGGAACTGGTCACATGACGTCACTCCGCTCCGATCAATACAGCTTTATTTCCCACTTCGCCGTGGGATTTAATTTGTAATTTCGCCCCCCAGTTTGAAACGTAAAAGAAAATAACGGGAATTAATTTGTTAATGATGTAATAAAGTCATGTGAATATTTACCACCAACTTTGGTAAATGAACTTTGGGAGGAAAAAAATGGTTTTACTTCATTTCCTCTTTCTAGTTTTCGGTATTACCCAACATTTTATTGTTCATTCCGCTATTATCTTACTGTTTCTACAGAATGTGATGCAACAGAGCCGAGATATGTTTTAAATTAAACGAAGCTCAGCAGCAGGCATTTATGTAAACACACAGGGACCTTTTCTCCTGGATGTTTTTGGTGCGAGCTTCTCCTTTAAGGACGACTGTAAATGATCGGACATTTTAAACGCTTCCTGCAGCAATGCGGCCCTACAACTTACCCTAACTAGTACATAAGCTTTATTTCTTTTTGTTTGTTTTACTCAGGTGGTTGTGACACTTCTGTCAACAAAGCAGGATGAATAATTTTAAGAGCCTTTGGGCCTCAAAGCCTGATGCATCAGCAATCGGTCAGCCCATTTCTGTTGCCAATTTGTTTGGCCATCAATTATTTGTCCACCAAGCCTCCCTTGCTTCTGTCTATCCTCTAATTTCACCACTTTATGTTAACCCATCTGTTTGTCATCCATAATCTGTCCATTCATTCGCCTCTTCTGTTGTTCTTCTCCATTTTTTGCAGAAGGTTTAACATCTTCTGGAACTGTGCACCTTTATTATTTATCCTTTTAAATTAAGATAGATTGAGAAACAGAGGACACAGAAAGGTGCATCACACCAACCCATTTACATGCAATTCCTACCAGAATTAAATAAACACTTCATCTGACCGGGTAAAAATCCACGTCAATGGAACGTGTAGCAAAAATAATTCCCAAAACACAAAGATTGATTTTACAGCGAAGACATCCAAAAAAAAAAAAAAAAGAAATTGGTGGTTCATGGTTTTCTACTTTTATCACCTGTAAATAAAAAATAAACCAGGTCATTTGGAGGCTAAAATCTCAGGTTTAAAATGTCTGAGATCACTGACAGAGAAAAGAACACATCCAATGATCACTGCAGAGTTTAATATAGTAAAGACACAATTATTTAATCAGAAAAACATAACATCGCTGTTGCAGTTATTGCTAAAAGCACAACAAGCTTTTAGGAACTACTGATCTACTTTGCAATAAAGTTTCTATTGGACTCATTGCGTTTTGTAGCCAGCTGACCTTTACAGACGGTTTCAAATCAATATGATTTCATCCAAAAACTCATCAATCACTGATTTGTCTATGGGCAGCAATACAAATGTATTACTGTTTGTAAAGGTTTGATGTAGATCAGTTCTGGGTAAACTAGAACCAGTTTTCTGGGTTCTAGATGTGTCCTACAACTCTTTATCAAAACCAATACAGTTAAACTCAAAATTATTCAACCAAGAGGTTCGTTTCTGATGGCAAACGAGATGGGTATGTCTCAAAAGGTGTAAACGACACAGAGGCCATTTTGAATGGCATTCTCAACTTTTACTTTTATTGAAAATTTCTTGTCTGTTGAAAAAACAGCACAACTATACAATAATTAGTGGAGATTAAAAAAAAAACATTTCTGGTTTTACAACGATCAGTTCCAGCTTTCTGCAGGTTTCCACTGGTTATTTTGATGAGCTGGCTGCTCCAGAACGGTAATGTTCCATACAAGCCAAAGCACCATGTTGGTCAAATTAAAAGCTGACTCAAAACAAGCGATTCAGCAACCTTTTAGATGCTGAATCACCTCTTTAGCATGCAGCCAACTTCTCTGAAGGCCCCATTGTTTGACTGGGATGTATTGAAGCAGGTCACTGGTATTTTTGATTGTGCTGTGTGTAATTTGTAAAGCAGTATTATTGATCTTCAATAATAAAAAAAAAAACACCTGACCGACTCTCAGCTGGAGTACTTTATTAAACAGCAGCAGAGTCGCGTTAGAGACGACGTAGAGATAATTTTCTGAGCGAGCTTACGCCTGAAGCTAGCATCCTCCATCATTTACCAGAACAATGTCTGATGAACATCCTCACGAGGTCGGGGTCTGCAGTGAATCACATTTCCTGCAGAATTCTCACACTCTGCATGCAGTTGTTGTAAATCTACTAAAGTGTTTTTTTTTCATATATATATATATATATATATATATATATATATATAGTATAATTTGAGTGGTTTAAATTTATTTTAAAAGTTGCCATGTAAATGAAAATGCAGTTTTTTTTATTATTCATCTTGATCCATCTCCTCATAATGGTCTAAGTTGTACTAATTTTTGCCTTCTACTCTGGGTGAATGCACTTTCAACACTGAGTCAGCATAGAAAATGGGATCGCTTATTTTTACTGAAGTGTTTTGTCCACAGCAGTTGTTCTTTAATTCGTCAAACAGGAGGGAGAGGAAATGAGACTCTGAATTGAGTGACTTGTTGGCCGGCTGTAGGTGGAAGTGATTCTTTTCCTGTAAACAAGAGGTCCAAGTCTTTCTCATGGTGGAGTTCAGAGAACTCCCTTATTACGATGTGGTAATAAAATAGCTAGAGGGATGATTTGATTTCCAACATCTGGCTCTTTGAACACATCAACTGAACAGAGAGAAAAAGGTTTTATTTTTCTAACTAAGTTTAATTACTTATTTTAACCTCTTTTGCAAGAGCGCCCTGGGAAGTACAGGCGGCAACGCAAAACACATGTGAAACGCTGAACATGCAACAATCAGATGAAACCTGAAAGGTGATGCAATGATGGATTCTTGTCTAGTGTGGGGAAAGCAGTTTTTTTTTTTTGTATCTTAATAGAACATAAACCAGGTCACCACTTAACATATTCTTTAAAGTGAAAATGCAGTTCAGTCGTCCTGCATCCAATTTCCTCTCTACTTGGATACACATTTTAATTATCCCAAACAGAATATCAGCAAATTAAAGAAACATGGATGTAAACAATAATATTTTTGAGCACATATTAGACAAATACCTCAAAAATGCGTTGACAACTTTTTAGCTTTCCAGATCAGATGTTTTTCTTTGAGAGATTTTCTTTATGCTGCCTGCATTACTAAATGCACATTCCAAGGGTTCACAGATACCAGGGATGTAAAGAAATGCTTCGGCAAGACTAGGCAGGACAAGAAACTCGGCCTGATTCCTTTTTTTTTTCTTTTCCTCCACCCACTACCTGCATCAAAAAAGCATTTTCTTTATACTTGGCATTACTTGCCGCTTCTAACATTATCCATTACAAGTGCAGGTTTTTTATTAGGCATTCTAGGCTAATAAAATGATCCTTTGAATCATTTTAACATTTGTTAAAATGATTCCACGGTTCACTCCTGTGCGCTGTTCAAAACCCGTGTCTGAACGCAGTTCTTCATTTGCCTGCTGTCAATTTGACGATGGGTCAAACTCGGACAGGTTTCATGTTGTACGTTTACGTTCGTAGTGGTGACAACTGATGTCAAAACTTAATTTCAAAATGGACTCAATTTAGAAATGCTTACATTTTTCCTGGATATAATTGGATCATTAATCATTTAAATAATGTGCTTGTTGGATTGTGACAGCCCTAGTGGACTGGAGTCTCTTAATGCAAGCTTCAGTGAAGCCTCAGAGAGATTTGTAAATCGCACATCTGATGGGATGTTGGATCTAAAAATAAGATTGTTGTGAAAACTTTGAACCTCCTTTTCAACTATTTTATGACGTATCACTGTTTGTTACTTTACTCTGTAGTGGGATTTTTGTTTTTTTTTTTGTACCCGATTATGACGACGGTTATAAAATGTCTCAAAGAATATGACTTCCAGTTTTCTTTTTCACCATCACTCACTTCTTAGACACCACACAGTTGCGGCTGTATTTTGTGGCTTTGTCATTTTATCTTAAAGTAAGTCTTCAGTTTTTGTAGTTTTATCTTCTCTCCTTTAAGACTCAACAAAGGTAACACTTCAGTAATAATACAGTAGGTGCATTTTTAGTTTCACATGTCTGGACATGGTTTATTTGCAGCTAAAGCAGGATGGATTTGACTGGCAGTGTGAAGAGTCGTGGTTGGTTGAATCTGAGTCAGACAGGAAGCGTGTCAGGTGTAAACTTGGTCTTTGTTTCTGACTTTGAAGTCT
The DNA here is from genome assembly GCA_903067055.1 of Poeciliopsis paucimaculata. NCBI lineage: Eukaryota > Metazoa > Chordata > Actinopteri > Cyprinodontiformes > Poeciliidae > Poeciliopsis > Poeciliopsis paucimaculata. Next base: position 146,277 of record CAEGAD010045446.1, read on the forward strand.
TGACATAACCACCTACGGGTGTTTCTGTGGACTCTGGCTCTGCAGTGAAATGCTTTAGGTTTGAGTCTGTGGCTTTGGTGATCCTACTGTGTCTGTTGCACAATTAATGGGGTGGATGCTATTCGCCTCGAACAGCATGAGATGTTTGAACCTGTTGGAAAAGTGAGTCATACGCTAATCTGCTAATAGCCTGAAAATAAATGAGTCACTACGTAGAGACAAAACCAGTGCTCCCAGTGGATGGGAAATTTTTTAAATTACCCGTCACGGATGGCCTGTGGAGGGTCCCCTCACGGCTTTGTCCTGTGGCCTGAATAAGACCTCTGGGACGCTTTTGACGGCGGCAGAATCAGAACAAAAGCACCACATGACAAACCGACCTGTTTGTAGTTTGATGGTTGGCAAGAAGTGAAATTCAAGTTTGAACACAGTAGGTGATGTGAAAGCAGAAAGTAAAACTGAAAATGGAGCAACTGAAGTCATAATTTGGTAATTAACATGTAATGCACCAATTAATCGGCCAAATATTTGAATTATCCAGATATGGTTATAAAATGTCACGTTATAAAATATCCCACCAGGCTTTACAATGCCCAACTCTGTGCTATTTGATTCAAAAAAAATTCTGCACTCATTTATAAGTTATTTATTGATTAATATATTGCATGTGATTGCTTGTCATTTATTTGTTTATATCTAGGCATTTTGAACTTACCACCTCTTAGAGATATATATAAGACAAACTTCGTATTTATTACCTAAGATGGAGTAGCTTTCAACAAATAAGCAATTTTCCCTTGGGGATCAATAAAGTATATTCTGTTCTATTACCCAAATTTCATTTATTCATTCATTAAATGTTTCAAAGGTAAAGATTCCCATAAGTTATGCTACATCCAATTATTTTTTATTTAAATAAATACATAAGGTTTTGATGTGTGCTTGGTTTCATGAAAGGGGATAATTTAACAATTCCTACAGCCATCAAGAGCTTTTTATTTTCTCCTGTAGTCTTATCAGGCTTGGCAGAAAAAGGTGAATTGTAAAGTAAGATGCCAGAAAATTTGAAGTCTGTAAGTTCAAATGCTACAAGTTGTCTTTTGGGGGCTGTTTGCATTTCAGTTAGTCCTATTTGTCGTCTACTGTACATGCATAAAAGGATGAGAACCAAAAAAAAAAAGTTCAAAGCGTTACAGGTTTGCGTTGCAATCACGTTGGCCTTATCAGATCTTAACGGGATGCTGCTGGTTTGCAGACTTCCTGGGTGAACAAAGGCCCGAATTAAACGGTGTGACGGCATCACGCTCAGAAGAAAGCCAAAGATTATGAGAACGTCACAACAGTTGGTATGAAGATGCGTTCAGGCAGAGATCCAGGCACGTTCTGCACGTCTGTGTGAAAGTGAAGGGTGATGTGGAATATTCTGGTGAAGCTGACCCATTACTAGTTACCCTGTTTTCTATTAAGTAGAATAATGATTAAAGGACCGGCATGATTATTATGTGTGAATTTAAATCTGCCCAACTGGAAAATGTATGAAATTCCTAAAACAGGCAGGCTGTTTGGTTTGAAGTGAATTGTTCTGGGTTTCTGACAGGCGTCTTATCATTCACGTCCATCAATGTTTGTCATTTGTAGGTTCATTGCAGAGCTGGCATATGAAAGCATACCCATTTCTGTTCTTCCACACAGATCCAACCTCTTTCTTTGAAAAGCCTCATTTCATCACAATGACAAACCCGAACCACATAAAAAAATCCAACTTTTTGTTTCGTTTGTGGCATGTTATCAGAAGGCATTCCCTAAACTGGGTCTTGGAGGCTTTCTTTCCTCACTTCTGATGTTTGTTCACAGTGATGTGGTCAAATTTTTTTCTAATATTTGGGTCGCAACTGGCGCAGAAATTCTGGAGGAAATCTTATGTGACCCAGTGATGAGCAGAGGAAGGAAGTAAGATGGGGGAGCTCTGCTGGAAGAGTTATCGCCCCAAGTGTCTGCTGGGTAACGGCTCAGTGACTGCATGAAGCAGAGCTATGAGTTTCTGTTTCAAACGTTTGTGACTTTTTTTTTTTTTTTTTTACATTACACCATTCATTGTGCGTGTCAAAATGCTGTGTAGGACTATCAGATCGGCTTACAAACATCCCTGATAACGATGGAGGACATTTTTTTTTGTCATTTTGTTACAAAGCACTGCTGAGAAGGCTTGTCTTTGCATACCTCACTTTTTTTTTTTTTTTTTTTTTCTTTTAGGAACTGATGCCATCTGCTTTCTCTTCCTGCTTCTGTTAGACATTTTGTTTGTTTGTTTTGGATTGAAGCAGTGGTTCTCCACTGGTTTAGATCGAGTCCTGCCTCAGAGAATACAAGATACTGTCAAATAAGAAAAGATGGATTCAGTAGTGTTCCTTTGAATTTCATGTACTTCAGTTATTTTCTCAGGATGCATGAAGAAGTAAAACAATTTTTGTTCAGTTTTTGCCCATCAGTGTAAAGAAACATAAAGTTTATGTTGCAGCTGGATGAATGTTTTAGTCCAAATAAACCAGCCTATTAAAAGAAAAAAAAAGTTAGAACCAAAACAGTAAATTGGTTCAAAGATGGAAGTTAATCTATAAAACTCTGCACTTTAGTGAGTTCTTGGCCTCCAAATTTTATTGCGATCAGCAATAAAATCATAGTCTTTTATATCTATGATATTGCAGGAGTGTAAATTTTGCTATTGTGTTGCACCATATGTGTGGTCACAGTTCAGAGAGACATGAGGCCTTGGCATCACACGTTTAGAAAACCTTAAATCCAAAAAAACTAAATTAGAGAAATGAAATTACAAGACTAACAACATTGGCATATTATCCTGGTAATAACATGATGGTGTAAAAAGTTTGCCTTGTTTCATTTTGTCTAAGCCGAGATTTTCATCTTCCCCTTTTTAAATTAAATTGTCAGGAATTTTCTCCCGCCTGAATAAGGAAGGGAACATTAACTGTATTTAACAGTAAACTATGCCGACTGAAGGAAAACGAATGCAGTGTATGCTGCTGAAACCTCGTTTAAAGAGCAGAGTTCATCGGCGTTCTGTGGTAGAAATATCAGGTGTTTTTGAACGATGTTGCCAGTTTTTTCCAGTACAGGTCTTTAAGTTTAGGTACTCGCAGATGCCAAAAAGATGACAAGTTGGTACTTCACACAATCGCTTTAGAAAACAAAATGCATTTAATTTAGAACAAGGTGGCTCTTCTTTTTAAGACTACAGCCCCTCTTACTGTTTGAACATGTCATGACTCGAGCAGACATACAGATTTGGTTTTCAAAAGTTTTATCAAATTATTTGTTTTATAGAAGCTGCTTTTTTTTTTTTGTGCAAAAGCTTATATATCTATATACAACCTAACCTCAAACTCTGGCCAAAATGATTTGCTTGACAGCCTACGAAACACACAGAGAAAACCAAAAGATAAAGTTGGTGTACTTCTAAAAAGTGGCAGCAGCACAACGTTCTTTAGCAAAGGAATTTCTTGGCTAAAGTGAAAGTCACACACTTTAAATTGATGTGTAACTATCAGGTACTAGCTGAGTAAATGCTGCTTTTGGTTTTCTCTCTGTGGCGGCAGATAATGTTTCTAATATTAAACATCCAAAGAGTTAACTAACTCGGAGCACTTTCCTCCAGACTTCAAGCAGCCTAAATTCAGATTGACAGTCGTATGTTACGAGTGTGGGTGTGGGTGAATCTTGTGGTTGACAGCTTCAGCCACTGACTTTAGTGCTGTGGTTATCACTTTTTTTTTTCTTTTTTTTTTTATACAGTGCATGACTGAGTTCCCACTCAACTCCTCTAACTTCTCTACTGAACAAGCTTTTTTTTTTTCCCCCCCCTGTGGTGGATCTTATTTATCTTGTGCTTAAGATCACAAGAGGAAATGAAACCGAAAGGTGTTTTGCTTTTTTGTTCTTCAGATGTTTAAGTGACTCATTAAAGCGTGGGTAGAAAATCTGTAACTCATGCGACAGAAATGTCAGAAAATGACCAAAGTCCAGCTGAATGATGAATACATCGCTAAGCTTCTCTTTCCCTTCCTTATTAATTTTACTATCGTCTCTAAAACAGTTCAACACAGTTTCCCTCTTCATAAATAAATCACAGAAAATAAAAAGTGAAGGCAAGTTGAGTCTTGTCAGTTTCCTGAAGCGTGGTTCCCGTTTTGAATGGATGCAAGTCTTAAAGGACTTTGTCAGTCTGATTGTAAATAATTGACTCTACATGCTAATTTTATAATGATGGTGCAAATTAAAATGCAAACCTCAGCAAGGGAGTTGAGACCAGCTGCCTGGCTGGAGGGAAGGCAGCGGTCTGCTTCTGCTGCTTTGTTTTAGAGGAAGTTTGTTTTCTCTGACAATGTTGGGACGTTGCATGAAGGCTGCGGCTCTTATGGGTCACAATGTCTTAAGATATCATATTTATGTTCTAACAAAGTGCGATAAATCAAGAGCTCATGTTGGACATCAGATGCCTCTAAAAATTTAGAACGTCATAAAAAATTCAACATTTTTAGTCCTATGAGAGTGAAACTGATACGAATTCATGTGTGAAATCTTTCAAGTCTTTATTGTCTATTATAGATGATGATTAATCAATAATAGTTTCACTTTCTGGAACTTAATTAAAAAATACAATATTTACGATATTAACACTTGAAGTCTTGAAAATCTATGCATCAGTTTTCCAACACTGCCCTCTAGTGGCAAATTTATCAAACGTCAAAGTCTGTATATTAAGGAGCTTAATGTATTAAACCATCATCAAAACCTTTATTCAGCAATTCAATTGAGAAGTTGAATCCTTGCCTAATTTAAGTGATGGTTTTTATTTCAGTTCATTTTGATGGTTGTGTCTTTCAGCTCAAAGCAAACCTTGAAAATACACTGCTCAAAAAAATAAAGGGAACACTCAAATAACACAATATAACTCCAAGTAAATCAAACTTCTGTGAAATCAAACTGTCCACTTAGGAAGCAACACTGATTGACAATCAATTTCACCTGCTGTTGTGCAAATGGAATAGACAACAGGTGGAAATTATTGGCAATTAGCAAGACACACTCAATAAAGGAGTGGTTCTGCAGGTGGGGACCACTTCTCAGTACCTATGTTGTCTGGCTGATGTTTTGGTCAGTTTTGAATGTTGGTGGTGCTTTCACACTCGTGGTAGCATAAGACGGACTCTACAACCCACACAAGTGGCTCAGGTAGTGCAGCTCATCCAGGATGGCACATCAATGCGAGCTGTGGCAAGAAGGTTTGCTGTGTCTGTCAGCGTAGTGTCCAGAGGCTGGAGGCGCTACCAGGAGACAGGCCAGTACACCAGGAGACGTGGAGGAGGCCGTAGGAGGGCAACAACCCAGCAGCAGGACCGCTACCTCCGCCTTTGTGCAAGAAGGAACAGGAGGAGCACTGCCAGAGCCCTGCAAAATGACCTCCAGCAGGCCACAAATGTGCATGTGTCTGCACAAACGGTTAGGAACCGACTCCATGAGGATGGTATAAGGGCCCGACGTCCACAGATGGGGGTTGTGCTCACAGCCCAACACCGTGCAGGACGCTTGGCATTTGCCAGAGAACACCAGGATTGGCAAATTCGCCACTGGCGCCTTGTGCTCTTCACAGATGAAAGCAGGTTCACACTGAGCACATGTGACAGACGTGACAGAGTCTGGAGACGCTGTGGAGAGCGGTCTGCTGCCTGCAACATCCTTCAGCATGACCGGTTTGGCAGTGGGTCAGTAATGGTGTGGGGTGGCATTTCTTTGGAGGGC